>CM060836.1:94302500-94540000 GCA_030762175.1 Metallyticus violacea
ACGTCACCAACGTGTGAGAACCGAAATTAAAAAACACGTTATGAACTTTAGAGCAAAAAACACCATCAAGTTTTGCAAAAGTTTACCTTTCTTCTTCTGAATTGGGAAAGACCAAAGTGTAAATCGGTCCTTTTGCAAAGCCAGCCCTAAAAGCTGAATTACAAGAGTTTGAACACATATTACGTAAATGACGTCACAACACCTAATTGTATCACGACTATACAGAAGAAAGGTGGAAACAGTTTTCATTCCCAAGAAAGACGAGTAAGCAATACACAATCCCAGTCAGATATTTGTGCACACTTTCTTGTAGTGAAAAACGTTAAAAAGTACTGTATTCTCCTGTAAGTTACTCACAGATAGTTCTTCACTATGGCTTCTACAGGAGCGATATTTTACCGTAATTCTGTTTCTACGCCCCTATTTCCTCGTCTTTCAAATTCTTTCTTCCAGAAATAAATTTTAAAGACCTTTGTAATTGAAGGAGCAGATTCTAGAAAAGTTTCCTATAATGTTTTGAAGCATTCTTGTTTGCGCATCACAATTGTAATCTGGGGTTGGGGAGCGGGGGAGTAGTAGGGGGACTTGGAGAAAAACATTGATAGACAGAGAGTGGCCTCTTTCGGAGTGTACAGAAATTGTTTCGCTGGAGATAGGGTGGAGGATGGAGCGTTACATCCAATTTGCGGCCAAAGTGAAACAACTCAGATCGTGAAAGGCAGACAACTTGGTAACATTATACACACTGTTTTATACATGTGAGGGCGTAACTTATTCATTGTTTACTGTTTTCTTTAATTTCACTTGAGAGTGGGTCCATAAGTTTCCGGCCTCGCTGATAAAACCCTTATCTGGTGTGTTCAGTTGTTTAGATATAGTTGCATAGAGAAGGCTATGTGTAGGTACAAGATTGTGACATGCTCAAAATGGAATGTCGACTTGTTATTAAGTTCTTCACAAAAGAACGACTTGTTCCAAATAAAATTAAACAGCAATTGGACGGTGTATATGGGGAAGCACCCCCCTCATATTCTACCGTAAAAGAATGGGCCGAATTTTTTCGAATGAGTCGAGAAAGCATTGAAGACGAAGAGCATGCAGATTGGCCCTTTGAGGTGCTCACTACTGAAAACATCGCTCTTGTAGAAGGAGAAATTATGGAAGACCGACGGCTCAAAGTTACAGAAATAGCAACATGGTTGGGCCTTTCTATAACATCAATCCTTCGAATTATTCATGAGCATTTAAACATGAATAAGGTTAGTGCAAGATGGGTGCCTAGACTTCTTTCCTCATTCCAAAAGCAGCAACGAGTTATGTGTTGTGAGGTATTTTTGGAGCTCTGACGTGGCAAAGAGACGGAAGTTTTCAAACCATTGTTACAGGAGATAAAACTATGGTTCTCTACTGTGATTCCTTGTCCAAAAGAGAATCAATGGAGTGGCGTAAACCTGGCGACGCTTCGTTTCTAAAGTCCAAGGTCACTCAGTAAACCAAGAAGATCATGGCCACAATCGTTTGGCACTGTGAAGGAATACTCTTCATTGACTTCAAGGAGAGGAACACCACAGTAAATGGGGAGTGCTATGTTGGCCTACTGCAATGACTACAAAGTTGTTGCAAAGGAAGCTGTTTATGCCCATTTTGCAGACAAGAATTCTTACTTTTTTGAAGGGGAAGTAATTGAAATGTTAATTCAAAAATTTTGGAGGTGTGTTGCAATATAGTGTTGGTCTTATCATACCTAGAAAATGGTTATGCCGTAACCTTATGGACCTACCCTCCTATGTATTTTTTATATTTTGTTCTATTTTATACTTTTGAATTTGTTTATTTGCTTAATCTTTTAGTATATATGCAAATACAACGATTTTAAGACTTAAGACTTAAGACTTAAATATCGGCTCGTGTAATTTCGTGTTTTCCTTAGTGTATTGTAAAAGCACGCAGGGTTCCAAAGACCTATGCGACATGGATAAGTTATATTTGTAACTAATACATCTGCTACTAGAACATCATACAGCGAGTGCACGACCACTATTAACATTTTGCTGCATCTGCAAGAATTGCCACGTGCTAGCTTACGATTTGTGTACTAATCGAAACTCGTTCTTTCCAACGCTGCTAAACGGAAACTGATATCTCTCACAATTTCTTTAAATCCCGAAAATGAAAAGTCTTTTTGTTATTCTTTAGAAATAAAATAAATATATAGTTTCTGAGACATGAAATTTAACACCAGCTGCATTTTATTGCCTCAGCCTATAGTTTCAAGCATTCATAGGCTTAGAATTATTTAGAAGCCCTAACTCCCCTATATGCTTCTTAAGGTTATGCAAAGACTTTGAATCGTCCTGTATAATGAATATTAATTTATAGTACAGAGGTATAATTTATGTTGATTGATGGTTCGAGTCGGTAGTTAACTTCTATAGGTGGATTGTGGCTTAAACACTGTTGTAATAAAAGATATATAGCAGGTGATTTGCACTGCAATTTTAAATAGATAATAGTTCAGAAAAGGGCAGAAGATTGTGTTCATGTAACAAATATTTTATTTTATCTTGTATTGTATGATATACGTCACCAATCAATTCAGAATTATTCATCGGACCCCTAAGGCTAGAAGGTAAGATCAACCATATTTTGGGCGGGGCTTCGATGCCAGTTACCATATCTGTCCGGTTGTTACTGCATGCTTATCAGCAGTTATCAATAATGTAGATAATGCCAAAGTTAACCTTGATTGTGCTTCAAGATTTGCGTAAGTTTAAATAAGTTGAACAAGTAAATTGCCTTTGAGAAAGCGCATAAATTATTTTGTGCTTAGACCAGAATAATTACGTCCGTTTAGTTTAGTTTAAAGGTACATAAAGAAAAGAGAGGGCTCAGTAGTACTAGGTGGAGAACTGAAATTTAAATTCTGCTCAGGATGCTTCCAAAGTTTTTCTGAACTCTGAAGAAACAAATCCAAAGTGACTAGGCGTCGACAAACTTCGAGCTCATTTCCATCATTATGTTCATTCCATTCATCGACTTTATGATCTTTGCTAGGTCTAGGAGGGGTTTGTGAAAATGTGAAGACAAGTTTAAAGTTCTGGTTCTGGAGGAAAACGAACGTTTGCAGAGTTTATTCCACAACATGAGAGGTGTTCGGAAATGATTTACAAATGTTGTTTTTCATTTCGAATACCGCGCAAAATATGGGCAGTCCATTCTTACGGCGATGGACTGATCTTACTTAGCTTTCACTTAAAATCAATGCCGCAAGCGCGGTGTTTTAGATCCTGTCGGCTGCAAACGGCGTTCCCCACTCTTTCCCTTACAGTCTCCCCTCCTATCCATTAATGTCGCTTCGAAGCAGTGCAGTAGTTTATCTTCGCCATGATGGGACAGTTTACTCTAGAGAAGCGAATTTTCGTGTGTAAATGTCACCAGAAATACGAGTCAGTTATCGCCGTGTTCGTGCAGAATTTCCTTTGCAGTTCAATGGTCAATTTTCCAGAAAAGCAATACACGATATTGCGAATAAAATGCTGGATCAGTGCACAACAAAAAACACACGCAGAAATTTATAGTTTTAACAGAGGATAAACTAGACGAAATTGCATCTTCTATGAGATAAGAATTCATATAGACTTTTAGAAGCGAAGTTAAATACGTTCTCGGCCGGCCGCAACAGGCTCAGCCGCCAAGAACCAAACACTGCTTGTGCGGGGTATTTTTTACTTGAAAGCCCGATAATACACCATGCAAACGCCAGATGGCGATTGTAGTAGTAGTAGTGGATGTATCTTTATTGTTATAAAGTTCTGTATACAATTATAAATATATTTTATGCATGGGTCCTAGACCGTATGTGTTTAAGTATTATACAAATAAGAAAGATGAACAAATAATAAATAATATATATATATATATATATATTAAAAATGGAACGAACGATATTTCCAGATATATGGATGGAAACATATTACACATTATTTTTAATTATACTAGTTATTTGGTTCTAACCAGAAAATAAATTGCTTCTAGCATGGTGCACTTTGGCTAGTAAAATGACCATATTCAACCAGTTAGTGATGTTCTCTAACAGGTTCCAGCACGCCAATTGACCGCTCATTGCTTTAAAAAGTTTTCAGAAAACAAAAATTTTCTCAAGTGTTCCCAGTGGTACATTCGGCCAGAACGTGTACCCATTCCTTATTTCCTCCACAAAATAGGCAGATTTTCCTACCAGAATTATCCGTTATTTTTTTAGTCTTCCAACTTCCCAGTCTAAACAAGGTCATTCCTGATCTCACCTTTCTCCCTATAACAAACCTACCTCTCTATTCCAAGCTAATTTAATTTTCCGATAGGCTCAAGGAGACTTTTGTGTTAGATCCTGCCTCGATTTCCTGTCTGCTGATACACTCTAGCCTTGTTCTAGCCTTCTTTCATACGTTTTTATTATTTGCACTGCCTCGTTGCAATACTGAACCCAGACCAATCCCTTTTGAGTCCTCTTCTCACCTCTGCAGCCCAAAACGTTGGTGTTATATTTTGCACCTGGTGTCTATAGCATTTAGCGCGAAGTGTGGATTGGTCTCCTTGGATTAGTTTAAGTCAGTATTTCACTGTCCTTGTTTTACTATTAGCTACATGGTAACCCACCTCCCTCATGACCCACAGTTATACCTGTGGAGTATACCTGGAACGCGGGTCAGAACACGTAGAAGCCCATTTAGTTGACCTTATGCTTTATAATTAATAACAGATAAGTGCTTATTCCATTTCCCACTCATATTAAAGGATACTCCCAAATAACAAAACATTTTTAACATTTTGTGTCTCTTGTCCACTATAGTATCATTTTTTTCATCTCTGCCATACATGTAGCGATTTTTAAAATACGTTGTTTTGGTTTTGTTAACATTTACTACTATAACCCATTTCAGACAACACTTTTCTAGGATGTAAATGTAAGCACAGCACAGTGTGTAGCGAAAGGACAGTGTTCGTTTTGTAGAATAGAAAAAGACGTGGACAAGATGGAAGCGACTATCGTGGACAAAGATGGACTACATGATTATTGTGGCAGGAAGACATCAAAACTGTAGAAATTCATAGACCTTTAACTGCGGTATGTGGTCAAGACGCACCGAATTGCGCGCGCACGCACACACACACACACACTTCAAGCAAAGAAAAAAAAAAACTGTGTTAACGTAACAAAACTGAATTCACACAAACAGAAAATTATGAGCACTAATCATCTTAGACTTTTACAGTCACAACAGTTGCTCAAAATGTCCATCATCGGCGTCGATGCACTGCTAAGTACGTTGAACTACTGATTGAGCAACGTTTGCGAAAGTGTCCTCAGCGATTGCAGCACATGCCGTTTCAATTTCTTCCCAAAGTGCTGCCAGTATATCTGGTTTTCTACGGTATTCAAGAGTTCCCCATAGGTAGAAGTCGAACGGAGTTAGATCCGGAGAACACGGTGGAAACTCAATCGAACCTCTTCGTCCCATCCAGTGCCTTGGATAGTGCCTAGGGTAGTGCCTTGGATCCAGTGCGCGAGGCTTGTTGATGTGCGAGGTTTCCCAGATCTGCCCTTGTGAACATCGCGTATGGTACCATGAATCTCAAATTTGTCTTGAATGCATGCAATTGTTACTCGCGTTGGCGGTTCTGTTCTGTGCACACGTCTCCATTGCCTTTGAACTTCTACAACATTCTCGGTTTTCCAATACCACTTCAAAATTGCTTTCCGCTCTTCAAACGATAAGCTTGGATCCATTTTGTTGTAGCAAGGCTAACATAACGTAATGTGAGTCGCATCTGTTTACAGAACATCATACGATAATCTTGACTTCTTTTGATCATTGTTGATTTACCTGTCATGCAGCAACGCTATCATAGTGTATGTAAGTCACATCTGTTTACAGAACATCATACTACGCCTTACAGTTGTTTTTTGGTCCAACTTTGAAATATATTAAATAGATATCTATCGTGAAAGTGCGCATACATTTTGTGGCACGATCGTTATAAACATACGGCCTTGATGGTTTCTTCCAATAAGCAGTCGTACTCTACCGGCCCGTAATTCAAATAACCTTACTGCATTTAAACATGTAATAGGAGAAGGAAATGGTGGAAGGAGACAGAAGATGGGAGGAATAAAGAACGTCTGAGAAGAAGAAGGAAATCGGGACCCTAAAAGTTGCATTGTGCTATCAATGGAGTGGTGATCAACTATATTCTGGCAGCAATTGACACTCATGTAATTTATTTTAAAAACAAAGCCATTTAAACGCTTTGTATTTATTAAAGTGTAAAATTTTGCCTCCATAAGGGTGAAGCATGCAAGAAAACTCTGTGGCCACAGCCAAAATATCCAAAAATGTTGACTGTCGCTGACAAATGAACCATTTGCATGTTTTTAAACACCGCTTAAATGTTCAACTAAACCTATCCTCTTTGCAGCTGGGTAAATGAGTTTGAATAATAAAACTAGGCTGAGAGAGAAGGTTCGCTGCAACCTTGGTTTGCTTATACCATTTATAGAGTTAAAAATCCACTCGACCGTGATATGTTGTATCTATTGATATCTTACTGCCCGAACATAGCTATATATAAACAAGTTGTGAAATAAGCTAGCCCTGAAACGTTGACCATCTAAGCCGTGAAATGTATTGAACATGGTGCCGCATATCCATGTAGGTCACATTGGCGCCAGTTGTGTTAAATGTCAACACTGGGGTTTCTCGAACTGCCTGCCTCTGTAAACACTCAACAGTGTCATTGAAATTTGAGCCGAGAAGCTAACAGAACACCACATTGGATATTATAACAGGTTCTTAAGGTCTTAGATCTCTTGTTTGTTCGGTGTAAGATCCTTGGATATAAGTTGCGACTTAAGGTAAACTGCATTGTCTTTTATGATCGAATTGGAAGAAAACTCTTTCAAGACTTAATCATAGCTTTATGTTAGCGACAGGTGAAGTACATTTCATAGTTTAAAAACAACTTTTAACGTTTCTATAGATTACAACTTTGAATGAAATATGTTCAGGCTTGTTAAGGATTCTCTCATGATTTTAGTGCTTTTCCCATTTTCTCTAAGAGATGATATGGATTAATATAATATTTAATTGGCGCATTGAGGTGTTTTAAGCTGTTATTATAAACGGAAACAATCTTTAAACGGCGTGTTTGGAACTTCCCGTTCATTCTGATTCCGTTCCTGCAACGGGCATTTCCGATAGTTACGTCATAGCATACTCGGATATACCTAACCTTTGCGAGCATAAGTAGTGAGTCATATTGATTAGTAGACACATTTCACCTTACATTACAATGCATATTACGCGTTCTCTGTTGATGTGTGAAAAGTTTTCTAAGCTGGCGTTTCGTATGCAATAGACACTGCTCGTCAGATTTTTCCATAAACACGTCATGGAGTGGCATGTTTTGTGATAATCTGTAGATTCCACATTTATTGGCTTAAATTCCACAATAGGACTATTAATAATAATAATAATAATAATAATAATAATAATAATAATAATAATAATAATAATAATAATTTTCTTTCCAAATCAAGATTAACAGACGTCCCATTCAGACATAGGCCGCGACTGTCTCCTGACGCACCGGATTTCGGCCTTATTGATCCGTAATCCTTTCGTATATTAAACGCTCGTACAGCTTTGAAGAATATAACACTTTCGTCTGTGTAACTCAACCAATGGAATGAAATGGGAGAGGGAAAATTCGTGGAAAGTAAACATCCATCGCAACTTTCGCTTAAGCGACCAGGGAAATCAGGGAACTAAGGTCAGCATGGCCAGTCCAATCCGAGTCCTCTCGAATGCTACTTAAGTTACAATTTAAGCAATTTAGTAGCTTTTTGGAATGTCTACGTCCTGTGATACACAACGTAGAGATTTCATAGAAATTCTATAATATTTCTGCAATGAACACGTTTTCGGTTAGGAATTCTATTGTTTATCATTGGAATTCCCTAAATATGACAGAGCAGTTGTAATACACTGTCAGCAAAACACCAACTGACTTTGTGGCAGATCTGGTTCGGTGCCTGAAATATGACATTAGATTAATGCCGGCAGATAGCTCACTGGTATGCACTTTATTTGTTCTGTGGCATTAGATCATAAACATATACGAGGTTGGATTACCGGTATTTCTATTACAGATTGCATATCGTTGGTAAGAATATCATTTCCTTTGTTAAAAGATGTCTTTTTCCACCCTTCTATTTTGTTTGTAATCAAGAATAACGCTTAGAACACGTTGCTTTTGAGAGAATCTCCCAAATGTTGCACATACGCAATCTTGCAGCTCACTCCGTCGCTTAGATAGATGGTGTATTCAAAATCTTCATCTGCATGGAAATCCTGGAAGTCATTGCTGAAGTGATGCTGTCGATCGCGATCTCAGGTGTCAGAGCTTGAAGAACCTGCAATTAGTTTTCTGAACACAGCATTTAGATTTTTGTGGCATTCTAAGTTGATTCCCACCATGGTTGGTGAAACGGTGGCGACCTGTATTAAGGAATGGAGTTTCATTGAACCATACACGAACATTTAATATGAGTTAAAATTCATAATTGTAAAATATGAACAACTGTTAAAACTTGTTCAAAACATGAAACATTTGAGAAATATGACATTGCAAAATTAAGTTGTGCTTATTCGATTCTATGTATTCTAAAACATAAACATTATGCATTTACGAGGGTAGGTCCATAAGTTTCTGGCTACGCCGATAAGGATTATCGCCTTCACAAAAGCCTTATCAGGTGTCATATCTTATCTGTTAAGTAAACAATTGCAGCTATAACTTCCGTTCCGCTGTGTTCAGTGGTTCAGATATGGTTGCATAAAAAGACTATGTGTAGAAGATTGTGACATCTTCAAAATGGAGTATCCACCTATTATTAAGTTCTTCACAAAAGAAGGACTTACTCCAAAAGAAATTAAGCAGCGATTGGACGGTGTATATGAGAAAGCACCCTCCCGCCCTCATATTCTACCTTAAAAGAATGGGCCAAACTTTTTCGAAGGGTCGAGAAAGCATTGAAGACGAAGAGCATGCAGGTCGGCCCTTGGAGGTGCTCACTCCTGAAAACATCGCTCTTGTGGAAATAGAGATTATGGAAGATCGGCGGCTCAAAGTTACAGAAATAGCAGCAAGGTTGGGCCTTTTTAAAACAACAGTCCTTCGAATTGTTCATGAACATTTAAATATGAATAAGATTATGCAAGATGAGTGCCTAAACTTCCTTTCTCAGTCAAAAAGCAGCACCAAGTCATCTGTTGTCAGGCATTTTGGAGCTCTGCCGTAGCAACGAGAGAGAAGTTCTGCAAACCATTGTTACAGGAGATGAAACTATGGTCCTCTACTATGATCCCATGCCCAAAAGAAAATCAATGGAGTGGTAGGCGTAATCCTGGCGAAGCACCGCCACTAAAGGCCAAGGTCACTCAGTCAACCAAGAAGATCGTGGCGACAATCTTTTGGGACTGTGAAGGAATACTCTTCATTGACATCAAGGAGAGGAACGCCACAGTAAATGGGGAGTACTATGCTGATCTACTGCACAGACTACGTGCTTCCACCAAAGAGAAAAGGCGAGGAAAGCTGAGTGGTAGTGGGCGCCTTCTTCACGACAATGCGCCTGTGCACACAGTTCTTGTTGCAAAGAAGCTGTGAAGAAATGTGACTTCAAGGAAATCGACCATCCACCCTACAGCCCAGATCTAGCTCCCAGTGACTATTTCTCTTCTCAAAACTCAAGAAGGACCTTCGAGGAAGGAAATTTAAGTATGACGAAGAAGTGATGGATTCTGTTTATGTCCATTTTGCAGACAAGACTTCTGACAATTTGGGGGGGGGGTGGATTGAAAATGAGTAGTCCGGTAACTTATGGACTTACCTTCGTAAGTATATACATTTTTTTTTTAAATCATTGTGCTGTAGAAAACACTCGTGTGTAAATATGAACAAATCTGGGGCACAGTTGTCACATATAATCTAAAATGCCCAAAGTATATTCTTTCATATCGAAATTGTAATACAGTATTGTCCTGTTTATTATTTTAATCCACTTAAATACATTGAATTATAGGCATCTCTTTCAGAGTAAGAATGGAACCACGCAAGTACAAACGTCAATACTTTAATAATTACATAAGGTACTAAATGTAACATGTAGCTGTATAAAGCGCCTTTGTCGCTAGCTCCTCCCACACCTTATCCGTGCCCCATAGGCAAACCATTAACACGCCACGCCCTTGCTCCAACTTCAATATAAATGGCCCAAAGCACTTAGCAATTTCCTTTCTGTAATGCCGCCGTGGGTATTGGAAGCAAATGTTACACTAAAGTTCTTTCTTTCCTTTCTAGTAACGTTAAGGGGTATCTTATTTTTCATACAAATGGCTTCAAAAGTAGAACATCTATTTGGGATCTTTGCCATTTCTGTCTTATCCATCATCTTTTCTTGCTTAAACCGACTTCAAGGATTAAAGAGTTTAATATGACTTTAATAATAATAATAATAATAATAATAATAATAATAATAATAATAATAATAATAAGTTGCAAGACCTCTGTGGTCTGTGGGGTAACTTGCTCTCTTCTGGATGCAAGGTTCTCGAGTTCATAACCGGTCGAGGTCACTAGATTTCTCCGAACTTAAAAGATGGAAGGTACTTATAGGTCATAGGTCCCGTGTAGTACATTTACGACACGTTAAAGAGCTCCATACCTTAAAAAAGAGGCTCCTGACAAAATAGCTGATTGTTTCACGTCTAAATATTATCTTAGACGACATTTGAAGCAATGGGCTGGCCACTTGCTTGCTCTTCCGGGTGGTAAGTGTAACTGAATTGAATGGGTTATAATCTATGGTCATTAGAGCCCGGATTTTGTAAGTCGACGATGATTATTAATTGTTGACGGAATTAACTGCATATAAAATCTGCCTTAGACATCACTTTGTTCGCCTAACTTCCACGATTGTCTGTGGAATAAGAGCCCGGATTGCCGAGATAGAAGGCAAGCAGCATAACGTTTATTCTCGGCGCCACCATTGCTTCTTTTATGCTCTTATGAAATAGCAAGTACAGTCAAAGCTGAGAATCGGTAGTGGGGAGCATCTAAGGGGGGTGGGTAGAGATGTGTGTCGTTGATTGGCTATTCCCCTTCCATATCATCTCAAAATGATGCGCGAACCGGCGAGTATAGCCGGCTTTCTAACTATATTTGATACTTCGTTTACCTACAAGTTTAAACTTTACGTGCACTGATATAGTGAGTACTTGTTTTATAGTCTCTCGTACAAAAATAAACTTTTGTGGGATGTTACCTTATACTTTAATTATTATTGCATGCGGCTCCCGGTATATTGAAGCGATTAATGTGGTACTAGTTTGTAGCTTTGGTGCACTAATGCACTATTTGAGTGCATAAGGTGCATTACTGATTAACATAAAATTACTGACAACAGTGAACTTTGTGTATTTACCGCCACGGGTAGCAGAGGTCGTTAAGGCGCGGACTCGTGAGCGAAAGGGGTTCGAATCCTGCCAGGACTGTCCTCCCTGACAGAGGGTTTTTCCAGGTTTTCCTTAGTCCTTATAAATGGCAAATGCCGGGGAGGTATCCTAAATTTACGCCTGGAACATTTCCTTACTTAAAAAATTCTTTCCCAATATATCATTTCATCTCATGTATTCATCAGTGCCCATCGCCTGTGGTGCCTCTGTAGCAAAAACGGATGTTAAACACTATAAAAATTACAATATTTTTTGTAGCTTAATTTTCCTATTATACACCTGCTCTAGTACCTCTATGTGTTGTATTTTGTAGTAATAGCTTTAACTGAGCAGCCTTCTCTTGTGTAATACAATAAGTAGTGAAACAAATACAGTGAGTAGATATAATCCTATATCAATATGTTTTATACATAAACTGTATAGTACATACTCAACATTATTTTCAAACTAAACTCCGTGTAGGTAGGGCTACTGGGATGCTATTTGTTAACATTTCTTCCTAGGCGGAGCTAAATGTTTCCCATAACTTTAAAAATTAAATTCAGGGTTTTCTAATTATTTCTTTTTAATAATAGAGACACACGGTTTAAAATTTTTAACTCAGTATATTATACAGTTACTCGTGTTTTGGTTCTGCATGTGACATTTACATCGAAGCTCAGAATTTCTGTGTCCGATTGATTTCATTCGTTTTATTTATGGACGCTCTTTAACATCTCAGGTCATCAGCGTCCCATTCAATTCAGGCCGATAAATTTTGCACTTCTTTCAGGCTTGAATTTCTTTTTTCTGCCACAAATGTACGACACGGGACCCACGGCTTTACTTACCTTCCAAAGAAAGCCATACTTAGGATGTTTACGCCCGAAAAAATCCATCGGTCCAGGCCGGGATCGAACCGGAGCTGTCTCCAAGATTTATCGGCAGATCGGAAGGGTCATTACTCCTTGCACTTGAGTGCTAAGAATAGGAATGCAAGTAAATAGGACGATAAATTGGAACTGAAAACAATTCATACACGTTTATTACTAAGTTTTTAAAAATAAAATTTGAAAATTGTAGCTTAGTATAGTAATAAACCAGTACCAAATATGTATGAAAATTTTAAAAAATATGAGCAATTAAAGTAACCTCTTATTTTTTATAAGTTAAATACACTCGCCGAATATCATTTCTAAATGACCGTTCGGCGACTGTTATTAAATTTGTGACTGCTGGCGAATATTTTCGGACGAACGTTAAGATTTTAAGTATGAATTCTTGTGCTAAAGTAGAATAGATCAAATGAGAAAACAATATTGGCAAGGATACAAAGACGTTTTCTTCTTATTCTCGGAAACCAAACGTTACCTGCTACTTTGGTTTTAGAAGGTATTCGTTATCGATCTTTGGTAACATCAGTCTTTAAAACCCGTGTTTCTTCCGTGCAGAAGTGACAAGATTTATACTAGTTAGATGGGTTGTCACGGAACTGGCAATTAGCAGGCATGCATGTCCCCAATCACAACACTACAATTAACACAATGGGCGGAGTCTATGAAATGATTTCGTGTCCAAATCAGCCACGGCTTACTTAACTAACGACAATACACTTTGGACACGGTCCACGCAGCGATCGTGAAGAATTCTTAATGGATTGGCAGCACATTGCTTGTCGTCTGTCCCATCAACAGTCACGAGATGAAGGCAGATAAGAGATCAACTCCTTGGCAAGAGGAGCGAAACACCGCAGATAGAAGCATGGTGTGAAATCATTGATGCTGAAATCGGCGCTGACATAATCTGATGTTATCCATTCCTTGGGAGACACTCCGCGATCTCTTCGGATTTTCCCTGCCCACCTGCATCCGCTGGACATCCCGGATGAACACCCTTCAGTACAGCTCATAAGTTGTGCGTCATTTAGCGATATGTGCATACCTGAATATTTAGCGAGGTTTTTGAGTTATGGGCCACCTAAGTGCGGCTGTTTCCTCCTTACGGTAGCCTCCACAACCCAGGAGATAAAGAACCCCCCCCCCCCCCGCGTTAACATTTTTATTTTAGTATTTATATTTTTACTGACATTATACTGTATTTAAAACTGATAATAGAGCACCAACCCTGTGCTATAAGAGAAGCTGAAAATGATGCTCCGCAGCGGCAATACATTACCGGCATCTGCGTAGGAAATTCCTGTATTTTAGCTAACTTTTATTCCGTAAGAACAGCAGTTCGGAACTTGTTCCGTGTCATTAAGAAATTTCTTAACAATTTAGCGAATTGTTTCTCTACCTGGAGTACGATTGCAGGGTCAATTCCTTGCAAATTACATTTAAGAATCCATTTTCACACACATGTATCATACCCGCTATTTAAGACTATATTTATTTAGTGACATAACTAACGATTTAGTACAATGAAAAAATAATGCAAGAGTGCTAATATAAGTGATTATATTTAATAATTTATTTGTATTTTTCCCAATGCCGTACTCATTCCTTGTATATTGCTCATATATTTGTGCCGTTTTTGCACGCATCTGTTGTCCACCATTAATATTCACAGCCTCATATCAATCCCTATTTTTCCCCTCAACTGTTACCATAGTCATGGTGTGATTTTGGATAGTGGTCGTGATGGATGAAACACATTGCTTAGTAACAGAATTAAGGGCGGACGACTAGACGCCTCCTTCTCTTCGTATCAAACGCAGTCAACAAGGTCCGGTGAGTTGGGCATCTTTCGGCTTTTTGAATAGAAACCTTATATGGAATTTCTTTACTGAGTGTAACCAGTGACACAATTGTTTGATGAAGACACTTTAACTTAATTGTAAGGGTTATTGATAAAGATTGTTTGTTTAAGTGCATTTGTAATGTGTTGTCAATGAGTTTGGAGTGTTACGGAAATTGGAAAGTGCTGTTATTTGTGGCAAAGATTTAAAATCTTGTTTCTTTTAAAAAGGGATTTATCTGTGCTTGGTGTATGTTATTCGATCACTCATGAGTAAATATAACTCATTTTGTTTTAAATGTGTATTTGTTGAAAATTAATCTCGTTGTCAATTCATCATGCTTTATTGCTGCTGAACTTTTTTGTTTTAATTATATGCTAAAAGTTTCATATGTTGCAATTTAATATAATTTTGTTTATTCTATTACATGATTTGTGTTGTTAACAAATCATAATGAAATATTCATTTGTAAATTTTGTGAGCTATAGTTTTTCTCTCATATTGTTGTGTTGTTTTCAATGGACATGTCTTGGAGATTTTCCTCTGAATGTTTTGATATGTGGTGATCGAGGATATGATGCAATTTTGATTGCATTATTGACACGGATCTGTGTCATTAACTTGCAATTAGTGGCAAATTCACTTTGGGCAAAAGTACCGCGCAAGTGGTCAATACTTGTATAGCTGTTCCTGTGTGTAAGACATAATTTTCCCATTTAAATGGACGTTTCTTCTTTAAATGCATACTTTTTATATGTACCCATAAGATATCTTATTTCTTGAACTGTCTAGCACAAGGAGATGGGTGAAGGACAACTCATTCATGCACGAGGCACTGCACTGCATATTTATGGAGAGGATGGGCAAGGTTCCCATAGACAGGAAAACAAACTGAAAGGACACATCTTCCAGAGCTATAATTGGAAGCTTAGCACACTAGTAACACAAATCATCGTCATCGTATCTTACAAGCAAATGTCGATGGGTTTACCGAGCAGGTTGGTTCAAGCGGGATTCACATTCGAGAAGTCAAGGCCGAGGCCGAGGCGCGGACACGTGAGCGGGAGGGATGCGGTTCGATTTCCACCAGGAACATCTTCCCTAATTGATTTTTTTTTCAGGTTTTCCTCATCCCTCATAAATGGCAAATGCCGGGGAGGCACTCTAAACTCATGCCTGGAACGCTACCTTTCTTTAAAAAAATAATATAACCTTTTCCAGTTATCATTTCATCTAATGTATTATTAGTGCCCACTGCCTGTGATGCCTCAGTAGTTAAAACAAGCATTAAACACTATTAAAATGGAAGGAGAGAAATAAGCATCCCTTTTTGGGATGGGTAATTTAAAATTAGAGGATGGGATGGTTGGAATCAGAAAGGGGGATTCCCCCTCCCCCTATAAATCAGCTAGTGCAGAAGCGTCAGTAACCGAAGTTCAGTTACTGTTAACACAACTGCCATAAGTAGCAGTAAATATTCCGTTTCCCCCCCCCCCCCCCCCCAAAGAATTGTGTTAGTTCTAGTTTCGGTGAATATTCCTCTATGGAAACATATAACGCTGTACTAGCCAATCAGTTTTCAGAGACGACTTTAAGAATAAATTATGTTCCTCAGTGTTATGAGCACACCATAAGAATTACACAAACGACTGAGGCTAACAAGTTTTCTCTCTATTGATGAAATTAACGATATTGAATGCTGCTCCGCAGCCCATTTTATTTTGCGGGCTGTGGAAATTAACTGCCCCGGTCATGTATTTCTGCTGAAATCCGCAGTTTTGATTGCCTCTTCGCTCCATGCAACTACTGTGGCCCAAGGGAATCCTACATCACGAGGTACTGCTGTCTGTCAGCGACAAAGCAACCTACATGTCATGTACAGCCAGTGTCTCAAACAAAAAGAAAATATTTTGTTAGAACTATATCAAGTTGACAATTCTTCAGAATCATAGCTCTAGATATTCTCCTGCTACCCGAACTTGTCACGACACTGTGGAGCTCCGTGATCGATGCTGCTGTGTACTACTGCAACAATTACATACTGTGAAACCCATGCTTGACGCTCTGAAGACATAAAATGCTAAAACTATCCAAGGAACTTCAGAGTAGTTTTCCGATGAAAGGAAAGCCTGGCATACTTAAAAACAAAATTCGGCCTCCTACCTTCTACAATTGCCAAAATTGAAGAAAGTGGTGTGAAACGTAAAACTTAAATTGAACATATCTCAAGCTGTGCCTGATTTCTGGTGAAACTTTCAACAGTTCTAATGACTTAGCTCCATGTTGGAAGGATTTTTTCTTTACTTTTGAGAACGTGCACTTGTGCACTGTAATTTACGATAATGCAGAATTAGGTGTAATTTTTCCTTTTTGTTTACTGCAAGTGAATGTGAAGCATATGCTTTTAAAAGGGTCAGTACCCTGAATTTAACAAAATAATGCTAAACTACTACTTTTGATGGATTTTCAAAAATTAATATCTCATTTAGGGTCATTTTTTGTAATTATAAGCTCACTTTATAGGTCATCAGTATCCGGGCCCGGCTCACAAAGAGTTGCTTCACAGATGGTGCAGAGAATGGTTTTGGAGTGCATCTTCCCGGCCTCGTTATAAACAATATGTAATGGGATGCAGGCACGGCTATTAGGGTCAGCGGACTCTGGAGAGATTCCAATACATGGAGCGAGCGATCTATCGTCCTGAGGCGGATGTCTTGGCGAATTAACGGCTCCGGATGCTGTTAGTCTTAAGTGTCCCATCGATCCTCTCCGGACCCGCTGGCACGGCGCCATGCTTGGCACCAGTTCACCTCGCCTTTCATAACATGCTCGCTGCCACTTAGGTGCCTTTAAAGGGGGCCGTTCCCCTTGTTAACAGCGCGCATTTGAGTGAGAAACATGTGCCATCAGAAGGTTGTGGGTGGTGTTGACAGAGTGATTGCCACTGGGCTAAAAACGCCTCTATATAACGACATACAATTACATCGAGCATAAACTTCCGAATTAACGAGAGACTTTCAAAACGCCAAAATAAAGCGAGAAATGAGAGTAACCCAAAAGTTCTCCTCCTGCACCATAGGTGGCAAGTGAGAATAAAGTCCTCTATTATACAAGTATGGACACTTTGCGGCGGAGTTTGCCGACAACCGAGCTCCATCATTATCAGCCGCCATTTTGGGGCTGATGTCTGTGTATTGTGCCATATGCTTATATGGAGAACATTTTAAAGTTTTATTTTAATTTAGTTAATGTGCCTGGGTGTTGTGCATTTGGTTGTACAACTCAAGGAAAGAAAGGCGTTACGTTATATCGCATTGAAGGTTTAATTTGACATGTAAACTGCATTGAAAATAACTTATGTCAATAAAATATTTGTCTACATGGATACATTATATTTAGCAGTCACTATTACTAAGTGTATTATACTTAAATATTATTATGTATTACAGTATACTTTGCGATTGTTCTCGAATACTTTTGCCATAGCTTTCAAAAAATTAGATGAGTGTATGTAATTTGTGAAGGCGTTTTGAATTTTTTTTTTTTACATAAAAATAGTTTGCCACAGTCATGTAGTTGATTTACAATGCCACTATTGCAGAAAACATTGTTTAAAAATACACATGCTACTGTAAGATAAGTAAATGCACGTTCATAACTGGCAGAAAAGAAATAGAAAATGCAGATCTATGGATTATGAATAGTTTAAATTTTCACTCTTATTTTCACACAGTAATTAAAAATATAGATTTTTGTTGTCATAGCCATTTTCATTGGACCAAATAGAGCAGAGAAATGTTAAACTACTTAAAGTTTTTTTTCTAAATTGAATTTGGTAGGGAGCCCTCTAAGTCCTATAATTCTTATAATTCATTCTTAACTGACAGGTTAACTGTAGGCCTTATGTCAACACTGATGTAATAAATGTATTACAACCAATAATTTAAATAGTGAATAGAAAAATAAAATCAAAATCTTATTTTAAGTTTCACGTGTTAAAAGGGTGTAATTAATAAGGCCTACGTTTAATATTGCGATTTCTGTTTTAACCGATGACAACCTTTTCCTCTGCCGGCAAATGATCCGTCATTGGCTGCTGAGTTCGGATGCGGTAGTGCGCGAAAGTGCCGTAACCATAACTGACATAGTCTCAAAAGTATGCATTTTCTGTCTGATTTAGATCTTCTAATGCAAAAAAAAAAAAAAAAAAAAAAAAAAAAAGGGAGCATGAGAAGAGACAGAAGGTATCGTTCAACAGTGTAACACAAATATTTTAGCAGTTAACTGTGTGACAATCGAAGCTTAAGAAACTTAACTCTTAGTCTTATGGAAGTTAGAGACAATTTTAAACGTTAGTACATTGTCTTGAGGCATTCAGTTGATGTATGGAAATTATTCTCTCATACAAGCCATGTGTGGGGCATAAATTGGAAATGAATCAGACTTGAAGCATTCGGGTCATGAACCACGAATCTTCAGCCTTCCGGATGACGCTCTACCAATTGAACCAGTCCTCCTCCGAGCACAGAACCATGAACCTGTTGGTGGTTAAGCTAGAAACATGTGTTATAGGAACTCATAGCATTACAAGTCCCTCACAAGGAATTCATGTCTCATAGTAGAGAAACTTTATGGAGAGCTCCGGAGTACATAGCATCAGACGGGAGAGGTTCGTTGTTCCCTGCTTGGAAGAGGTGGACACGGTAACCAGTTGGCTAGAACTAAACCTTTTGGAACCATTTCCTCTGCCTCCTATAAAACAGTTCTTGTTTGTGACCTACCCCCACTGAAATATAAACCTAATCATTATACTATGTGCATTGTAATTAGTAATGTAGATATAATGTATGTATATGTGTGTGTATTTTTTTAGTAGTTTAGCCCCTATTACTACTGAGGCACCACAGGCGGTGGACACTGGTGATACATGAAATGACATGATATATTGGGAAAGGATTTTTTTTAAGGAAGGAAACGTTCCAGGTCTAAGTTTAGGGTACATCCCCGGCATTTGCCATTTATCAGGATTTAGGAAAACCTGGAAAAACGTCGGTCCTGGTGGTGGAGTGGTTACTATGCTTGCCTCCTACACCCAAGAACGCGGGTTCGAAACCGGCCAGGACCGATGGATTTTTTCGAGCGTAAAAATCCTAAGTATGGCTGCCTTCGGAAGGGAAGTAAAGCCGTGGGTCCCGTGTCGTACATTTACGGCACGTAAAAGAACCTCAAGCCTGAAAGAGAGGTCTCTGAGCAAAATTTGTCGGCCGTTTCACGCCCTGAGTTGAATGGGACGCTGATAACCTGAGATGTTAAAGAGCGTTCATAAATAAATCAATCTGGAATAAAACCCCAACAGGAGGACGGTTCTGGTGGGATTTGAACCCCAGACCTCCCGCTCACGAGTCCGCGCCTAAGCGACCTCAGCCACACGTGGCGGCGTGTAAGTGTATCATGAGGTATAACTTCAATATGTGAATCGTATGTCGTCAAAAGAGAAAGTTCTCTAGTGTAACTGTTTACAGAAGGTCAGTTAGAAAGGTGGCGCGACAAGGAGACAATAAACCACTATATAAAGAAAAAGTAAACCCAAGGTACAAGTGTTATGCTACTTCTTAAAAGACCTGTCTCAGACGAGAGTTAATAAACCCAACGCTTTTATATGCGTTAGGGAAAAGAACTCGCTAATAGTTATACAACTTTAAACCAACCAAAGTAAATAATGTTTTAAACTTTCAAATAACAGTGGTGGTATGATTTTAAACCAGCCAATAGTAGATGTATATTTTAAATTTTTTGACGCAAACCGCGAAACTTGCTCTTGCTTGTTTGAACCCTTTTGGTTTGGTCATCTAAGCCAACTTCCTCGGCTTGAAATGTCTCCTTATATATTCAATTCAAATTAACTTCACTCACTTCGAGCCAGTTCACTCTTCCAGTTTTTAGGCCCTAGGCTCAATTTCTGAGGATTAATTCTCAAATTCAGTTGGTCACTTGGAAGTCGCGGTAGCTAAATTTATACTTGACGTTGTCAAGTTCTACCGTACGCAAAACACCAGAGGATGCGAAAGATTTTGAGAATATTAAATTACTATGTACAGAGGGGTGCCAAAAATGTATACACACTTCAAGCAAAGAAAAAACTGTGTTACATAACAAAACTGTATTCACACAAACAGAAAATGATGAGCACTAATTATCTTACACTTTTACAGTTACAACAGTTGCTCAAAATGGCGACCATCGGCGTCGATACACTTCTTAGTACGTTGAACAGCTGATTGAACAACGTTTGCGAAAGTGTCCTCAGCGATTGCAGCACATGCCGTTTCAATTTCTTCCCGAAGTGCTGCCAGTGTAGCTGGTTTTCTACGGTAAATAACATCTTTAAGAAATTCCCCATAGGTAGAAGTCCAACGGAGTTAGATCCGAGAACGCGATGGGAACTCAATCGGGCTTCTTCGTCCTATCCAGTGCGCGGGGCTTGTTGCTGTGCGAGGTTTCCCAGATCTGACCTTGTGAACATCGCATGCGGTCCCACGAGTGTTAAATTTGTCTGGAATACGTGCAATTTTTACTCGCGTTGGAGGTTCTGTTCGGCACACGTCTCCATTGCCTTTGAACTTCAACAACATTCTCGGTTTTCCAATACCACTTCAAAATTGCTTACCGCTGTTCAAACGATAACCTTTGCTCCATTTAACTGTAGCAACACTAGCATAACGTAATGTGAATCACATCTGTCAGAACATCATATGATAATCTTGGCTTCATTTGTTCATTGTTGATTTACCTGTCATGTAACAATGCTATCATAATGTATATGAGTTACATCTGTTTACAGAACACCATACTACACATTACTGTTGTTTTTCGGTTCAAATTTAAAATATATGAAACTAGACATCTACTGTGAAAGTGTGTATATATTTTTTTGGTACTCTCGGTTATGTTATGTCACATCGCTTGATAATTGACACATTTGATCTTCTCTCCCAGTCCTGCTTGTCTCCCAATCCTGTTGAGCACGGCTCAACAAATTAGCAGATATTACCCTGAGATATTGTTGTCATGAGGTGTGAACAATAACAAAATCCGAAGCGATAATCTCAACCAACGACAAACCGCCACAAACTTGGCACCCAGCTTGGGTCCAACAAAACAACATACCAACCAAAATTTGACTGCCGTTCTGCACCCTCTCGAGAGAGTCTATTTCATTTTTTCCATAAAAATCCCAACAAGATGCTCTATAACATAAATGGCAATAAGCAAAAAGTGTTATACATTCCCCCTCTGAGCACGCATCTCCCACCTTTCACCGTCGGCGAATCATGGAAACGATGACATGATAGGGCTTGTCTAGACTTCATAAATATTGAGCAATCGCATGTTTCCGTGTTTGTTACCACTATAGGAATAATTTAAGAAGGAAGTTTTGAAAGCAAATCAGTTTAAATTAAATAAGGGTTGTTGAAATTTCCAATATGTGTTTTTGGAAACTTAGATAACCACAACAACAGCAGAACTAAGCGGTTTCCAAGCAAATAAAATTAAATAGTTGAGATAAATCAAAGGTTGCATCTGAAATCGCTTTGAAAACGAAAATATAAATTCAGAAGTCAATTTAGGATCCTTTAAGGACAAGATTAAAGGAAATATACAAAATTGGAGAACTTATATAATATCCGAGCAACTGATACAAGTTCTCGCAGTTACAACTACAATTAATGAAAATAAGCACTTACCTTCTGACCAGACTTGCGTGTGACTCATTTTAATAAAAAAATCCAGAATTGTGTGGATGTAGCGGATATAACACCCACTTTGTCGGAAGTTACCGCTCTGGCTGCTGATTCGCCAATTGAAACGGGCGACAAAACCATGAAAGACCCAGCACAAAACATGCACAACGAAAGATTTTATAAGAAAATTATTTTTTTTTTATTTCTTTTCACTTATATTTTTTGTTTACGGGCCTTTAAATGGATCCATTTCTATGCTGGATATGCTTAATTTCACCTTTGGATAACGGAAAATGTGCGCACCCCTTCTCCAAACATCGGTGGCGTGGAGTGAAAGGGCAGATAAAACGAAATTAATTTATTTCATCTCTCAAGATTTTCCGAAACTTCATTTGACATGAAAAGTAGAGGCCAGTGTGGGTTTTGTATCCCTTATATCTCCAAATTACCGCAATTAGCAGGGGAAAATCAAAACTTGATTCGTCAATTTGTGCTCTTTTCCATTCAACTATGAAAAAGAACGGCTCAAAATGGCATGAAAGATGTAATGCTTTGAAAATGCAACTCTTTCGCTTTCTTCAAAGTATTGAATAGTGACCTAGCAATGTCATAGCGACACACGTCCTTAACAAACCGTGGTTACGTCAAGGCTGAAGCGAGGGATATCATGTTACCTGTTTGTCGCTCAGCGGAAACAAGAGGCAGCACAACAGAGCCTTACGTATATCCAAATCCTGATTAGGTCCACTGTTCGGTAACACTTTGCAGTACTTTGGCAAAGTTGGAGCATTTTCTATGAAATGCTGAGCAAATATAATGCTCTTTGTGCAACTTATTAAACTTTGTGATCCTATATCAGAAAATAGTTTAAATTAAAAATAATTAGAGGTCAACTGATTTGAGATCTAGTTTTATTTATGGACTCTCTCAGATCATTAGCGTCCCATTAAAACCAGGGCGTGAAACGGCCAACAAATTTTGTTCACAGGCCTCTTCTTTCAGACTTGAGGTTCTTTTCCGCACTGTAAATGTACACATGGGACCCGCGGCTTTATCCCTTCCGAAGGAAGCCCATACTTAGAAGTTTTATGCCCCAAAATTTTTATCGATCCTGTCCGGGATTGAACCCGCGATCTTGGGTTTAGGAGGCAAGTATGGCTACCACTAAAGCACCAGGACCAACATACTTGTTTTGATGTCCTTAATTCTTTCAATAAAGAACACCATATTTATTATTAATAAAAAACGGACCCAGAGTACACGTTTATAACTAGACTTACAAGCCTAGTATACGGAATGAAAGGTACCTATAACTTTCCATGCACAGAATTATTGTTTTTATATAGAACAGTTGTACAAGTATATTATATTAACTTAACACTTTTATATTTTATTGCATGAGTAAATTTTTAAGAAACGAGCAAAGCGAATGCGATAATTGTATGATCATAAAGTTCTCGGAAAGATCTACAGATTGCAGCAGAATTTCCGATGCAGTTTAATAATCAAAACACGCAATCTTTCATAGAAACATCTGTGCAAAATACATGGATTGGTCAAGAATCCTAGTAGCTATAGCGTTTGTTGCAGCGCAGACATGTGTGTACCGGAAATTATTTAAATACTTTTTTTTTTTTGTAAAAACCTTGTTTTTATTTTCTTAATTATAAGTGAACTAAAAAGTATAAAATAATCTATCCTATCCAAATGCAGATTTATAACCCCATGTAAATTCATAATTTCATAAACTTTTTTAGAAAAATTCTTCCAAACGAAAAACGTGGAGCGTATGCAATAGTTTGTCTGTACCTTTTGTGTGATTAATTTAAACTGTAAACACCCTTAACAGTTGTTAATTTTATCTATTACATGCGCCCCATGTTCACTTTTAAATACAGTTAACCTTTATTGCAGTACGCTTCTCAAATATTTGAATTAACATTTCAATCCCCCCCCCCAAAGAGTCAGAAGTTTTGTCTGCAAAATGGGCATAAACAGCATCCATCACTTCTTTGTCACACTTAAATTTCCTTCCTCGAAGGTCCTTCTTGAGTTTTGAGAAGAGGAAATAGTCACTGGGAGCTAATTCTGGGCTGTAGGGTGGGTGAATGGTCGATTCCCTTGAAGCCACATTTCCTCACAACTTCCTTTGCATCAAGAGCTATGTGCCTTGTCGTGAAGAAGGCGCACGCCACCACTCAGCTTTCCTCGCCTTTTTCCTTTGATGGAAACACGTAGTCTGTGCAGTATGCCAGCATAGTACTTCCCATTTACTGTGCTGTTCCTCTACTTGAAGTCAACGAAGAGTATTCCTTCACAGTGCCAAAAGATTGTGACCATGATCTTGTTGGTTGACTGAGTGACTTTGGTCTTTAGAGGCGGGGCTGCGTCAGGTTTACGCCACTCCGTTGATTCTGTTTTGGACAAGACAGAGCTCCATAAATGCCTGACAACAAATGACTCGTTGCTGCTTTTGGACTGAGGAAAGAAGTGTAGGCACCCGTCTTGCATAATCTTAGACACGTTTAAATATTCATGAATAATTTGAAGGACTGTATTTATAGAAAGGCTCAGTCGTGCTACTATTTCTGTAACTTTGAGCCGCTGGTCTTCCAAAATTTCTCCTTCCACAGAGCGATGTTTTCAGGAGGGCGCCTCCAAGGACCGACCTGCACGCTCTTCGTCTTCAATGCTTTCTCGACCCATTCGAAAAAGTTTGACCCATCTTTTACGGTAGATATGAGGTGAATGCTTCCGCATATACAACATCCAATTGCCGTTTAATTTCATTTGTAGGAAGTGCTTTTTTTGCGAAGAACTTAATAACAGATCGATATTCCATTTTGGACATGTCACAATCTTCTACACATATCCTTCATAATGCAACTATATGTGAACAACTGAACACAGCGGAGCGGAAGTTAAAGATGTAATTAATTTACTTAACAAATAAGGTATGACACAAGATGAGGATTTTGTGAAGGGAATCATCCTTATCGACGAGGCCGGAAACTTATCGACCTACCCTCGTATACGATTATAAAGGAGTTCCATAGCCAATTTTTGTATATCAGATTTACAAAAGAAAAATAATAAAATATCGATAGTATTAATGTCGATTTTCTATTGAGTTTATCTGAAGACAATGCCTTCTTTTGTTATCTTATGACGCCATTGTTTGCATGGAAATTATTTACTTCATTTTCTATTGTTAGGGAAAATGGATTTTTTATCATAAAAAGTTTTAGCCCAAACTGAAAACGGTGAATTGTCGGTAATACCATGAAAATCTTAGAAGGAATAGACATACACTAATTGGATGAATAGTAAAAACATTTAAGACTTCTTATGACTTTTATTTGTTGCAATATACACCATTTTATTGATTATGACCAACAATAAGGACTATTTATAATTATGGCATAAAAAAGTTAGTCGTTTTCCCTCTTTTGAAGAAGTCAAGGAAGAATTAGTTATTCGATCTCTTTAAATACAGTTGTGTGATTGTTGAACTTTTAGATCTTGGTTTTGAAAAATGGGTACATAATCTGCTTCTCTTAACGCATAAGTTTCACGAATTCTGATTATAAACAGAATTATAGCCTCACAACAAGCCAGCATTGTATCTTAAGTTTAAATGCGTTGTGTAATTTTAATAGCGATCTCCAACTATTGTACTGCGGAAGTTTTAATACCTATGCTTTAATAACGATCTTCAGCTGTTGTTGTGCTGCGCATGCGTAAACATCTACTTTCAACTCTTTGAATATGAAACAAACGACGTCAGTTTGTAAGATGGCAGGGTTTAGCATTGCAGAATATCTTAAAATGTTACTAATTTATGGTGAAACGCATCGTAACGAGGCTATGACGGCACGAATCTATAGAGAACGGTTCGGAAACTGAAGACCGTCGTATTCTAGAGCGTTTATTACTTTCTGTAAGCTGTCTACGTAAGTATTTGTGAACGTTATATTAAACAATCTGATCTCAAGCTTTTATATTTACGTTGTGTTATGTCTAATTTTCATTGTGAATAATTCCTTAACGTTTATCGATTTAAAGCAGTAAAACAGTGATTATAATTATCATATAAATGAATATCGTTACGGTAAACATTTGTTTATAACAACCTTCTTAAAATAACACGGTTATTCTTAGGTTAAGCGGACATATGCCGATCGCCGAAATCATGTACCACTAAGTGCAACATATTGGTAAATAACAGACTAATAGTGACAAGTATAATTCACAATTTAGGAAATGCAATGTTTCTATACAAAATAAAAAATAATAATATTATGCCCTTTTTCAATTATACAGTGTTAATTAAAAGTCCCTCTCCACCGAAGTAACTTTTGAATCATGTGGTTCAGTGATATGAAACTAGGAGTGTGGGTATAGCCGTATGCTGAGAACTCAAAAATATTACTCATATTTTAAATGGAATATCCAATATATTCCTATCAGAATAAAAGCATAGTTATTTAGTTTAGTTAGATAAAACAAAATTGCACATCAGGCTGAAAGTACACTTCCAATAGTTATGAAACACAAAAGAAAACGACTTAAACAAAAATCTGACAATGAAAATCGCCTTTCTGTCAAAAATAAAATGGTTTTACTTTTTTTTTTTTTTTTTTCCCAATGGAACACACGTTTTGATATTTCATTGGTGAGTCTAATTTACAAAAGGTAGATATTATTGTCCCACTCTAGTCATTAATATCGGCATAACTGCAACAAATACCCTTCGATATACTGATGTTAACCATGTGGCAATAATATATTTCTGCCTGACCAAATATGAGGAAATAGCTTATTTTTTTCCCCAAATATTCTCAATAATTTATTCTGGTCCTTAGTGAGGAACTAGGTTTTCTAGACTTTAGCCTTTTTAACACCTCAAGTCATTAGCCTCCCTTTTAAATTAGGGCATGAAACGGCTGATAAATTTTGCTCAGAGACTTCTTTCAGATTTGAGGTTATTTTATGTGCTATATACCTACTACATGGGACCCGCGGCTTTACTCCCTTCCGAAGGAAGCCATATTTAGGTTTTTTATGCCCTAAAAATCCATCGATTTAGGTGGGATTTGAGCCGTGATCTCCGGTCTATGAGGCAAGTGTGGTTATCATTAGACCACCAAGATCGACTTCTGACAGTCTGGCACTAATAGGCACAAAATACAATTTTTTTTTATAAACAGACCAATAAAGGGCCCAGTGGTTTGGAATGGTCAGGCGATTCCTTCTGATCTTAGGAGTTTATTATCTTTCCTCAAACTCCAAACGCAACTAATGACTAAATTCCTTTAAATGCACGAGGCTCTCACCTTCTCCATATAAAAAAGTAAATAAATAAAAATAAAAAAGGGGCACTTTTAAGCTGAGAAACCTCCAGTCGGTAAAGCCTCCCTTAAACAGACATTAGACTCTTTATTTGCTGTTAACGATTTATAAGCAGACAGAAATGACCGTTACACCTTCCATAAATTGTAGCGTATCTAACACAATAAAAATGTCATGTCTATCTATGCATTCTTTCACCGCCATGGGTGGCCGAGGTCGTTAAGGCGAGAACTCGTGAGTGGGAGGTCTGGGGTTCGAATCCCGCCAGGACCCTCCCTACAAGAGGTTTTTTCCAGATTTTCCTCACCTCATAAATGGCAAATGCCGGGGAAGTACCCCAAACTTAGGCCTGAAACGTTTCTTTCGTTAAAACAAATCCTTTCTCAATATATCATTTCATCTCATGTATCATCAGTTTTCACCGCTTGTGGTGCCTCAGTAGTAAAAACAGGCGTTAAACACCATTAAAAAAATACATTCTTTCTTCTGTAGCCCTCACAACCCTTGGCCGACCGCAGCGTCCTCTACCAGGGGTCATTGCAGGTAGCCATAAGATCAGAACACCGCCACCCTGCCGGTCACAATTATGTGGCTTTCTAGATCAAAAGATGCTGCCTCTTTATCAGGCAATTCCCCAATTGTCCTCCTGAGGCTGGGTGGACTACGTTCAAGAATTCCCCATCTTAAACCAATTCTAAACAGGTGCCGCGGTTCGATGCCCGGGACTTCTACACAACGGGCATCAACGCTGACCACTAGACCAAGGAGATATTAAATAAATTTTCAATACAGGTACTGGTCCTCCTCCCTTGGTGTTCTTATTGACAATTCTGCAACATAGCAAGTAGTATTAAGAATTAAACTGAAACATTTGCTTAAGGCTGCTAAGCGTGACAGTGTAGTTCAAATGCATTCGCATTTGTTGCATTTGAAATGCAGAGTTTGCGAATGAATCCTAAAATGGCTGTAAATATTTTATGAAATATCGTTACCATGAATTTGGCCCTTACGTTTCTTCAGTAATTCCGTACCTATATGCAGAAATTTCTCAAGAATGTTCTTGGCTTTTTAAAAATATGTGCTTCAATATTTATTGCTTGGTAGTGTTAATCAATTGAGAGCTGATAGCAAAATATGATTTGTGATTGTCAGACTGGCTTAGCACAATGAAAATCCTAATTGTGTATACCTTACATCATTTTAAACATATGTTTATTGTTTCTTTTCAGGTAAGAAATGTCGATATGAATATCGGAGCTTCAATTTATAAGGTACTATTTTCATTTATTTCCATAGACATATTTATTACGTAATAATTTAAAATAGTTTTCTTTAATGTCTAAGTATAACTTGGTATTATACAGTTATCATTATTTTGAACAGTTGATCATTTGTAGTGCAGAATATCATTGAGGATATCAACGGCGGTTGGACAATATAAACGCGGGATACGCAGATTTACTGCTGTTATTGCTTGCTTAATGTAGAACGCGAGTTTCTAGTTTAAGAATTAACGTGCGTGGCTGAACATACACAACAGAAAGAGAAACACAAAATTAGTAAAAATATCCTAGTAACTTTCCTATTATAAAAAAATAATTCTGCTTTTTTCATGGCAGTAAACTTGTGTATGATCCTTTGATTAAAATCTGAAATCTGCAGAATGAAGTCTGACTGTATAAAAAGCGTTGTTCGAATGCTTCATATGTTTTAATCGAATTTGACTGAAATTAATCAGTTGATCTATCCTGTTTTTTATTTTTAATTTAATTAACAGAGAACGAAATAATGTAATGCAGAAAGATGATTTTGTTAAAAGTGGAATAAGGGCTAAAATCTGAATGGATGATGGATCAGCACATCAAAACAGCGTCCAATCTTACTAGACATGGAGTTCGTGTGGCTCAGATTAGAGGCATGGCGGATAGTTAAGATCAGTGACTATGAACGGTGAATTTGCCCCATGTGTGAGAAGGGGGCATTATGTACACATATACTGGCTGAATGTAAAGGTACGGCAGAACGAAGAGAAAAGTATCTACAACATTCCTTTACGACGAGTCATAATGAATATTACAAATTTCCTTCAGCACTTGTTTTATCTAAATGCAATATGCTGCACACGCATTCCATGCACATGCACGAAGGACAAAAGATGACTTATGGGCACAAGTACAAGAAACCTGGGATGTCGTAGCCTGTAGTCTACACTACTGTAGAAATCTGACATCTGTGCCCCGAAGATTGAGGGTAGTTATACATGTTAAGGGTTCATACACCCGATTTATTTCTGTGTTTTCGCTGTACAAGATAAATGTCTCTGTTCTTGTATTTATTTAGTTATTTGTAAAGAATACGTTATTTTGTGATTAAGTTTATGTATGTGCATAAGTAATGTCATAAAAGTTCTACATACACACTTATAAAACCAATAATATAAAATAATACAAAAATGCGATGTTGGATTTGAACCCAGGAGCTTACGCAGAAAAGCAATGTCTTCTAAACCGCTCGGGCAGATACTCTACCCTAATGTTCCACATGCTTAAGATCGCGTTCATTACATTTAATGGAAAAGCGCCCACTACAGTGTGCACTCGCTGCATGCACACTGCGATTACAGCGTTTACAAGCAGTAGTTCTCCGCTCGATACTTACAATCTGGGGATGACATGGTGCGCGTTCCGTTGGCCCCGTGCGCTTTTGAATGTTTATTATATTGGTGCCAGTGAAATAACACACTACTCCTAACGAAACGATTGATTATCGCTGCTGGAAAGCGTCTGCATGAAAATAAATACACAGGACTTTCTAAAACGATTTATATTGTTTCAAAAATCGCTGCACACAGTAGATTTGATTTAGGAATGTGAATGTATTTTATTGCATAAGACAAAACAATAACATCTTTTCACAATTTTGCGACCTTTGTCACTGTGTATATACAGAGTGTCCCATAATGAACGCGATTTTTATATTAAACGTCTCTGTCGATTTGTTGTGTTGCCGGGCCTGAAATTTAACAGCCTGTTTGTATTAGATTAAGGATGTCATTTGTGTGTATTGTTATCGGCTAAAATGGAGCGATACACGAAGGATCAACGCGTCCAGGTTCTGAAAGTGCAGTTTAAGTACGGTGATGTTATGCAAAGACCGTTCGAAGACTTCGTGTAATTTTTGGTAGATGAAATGCGCCTAACGTATCAACAGTGCAGAGACAGGAAAGGGAATTTGAAGATACAGGATCGACAGAGAACATCAAATCACCTGGACGTTCTCGTCGATCGGTAGAGAATTTTGCCACGTCAGTCAGAGCGTTGCTACGAGCTCCAATCAAGTCGATTCGGTGCCGTTCTCGACAATTAACCATTCCGAGAAGCAGTTTGCAGTGAATTTTAACGAAAGATCTACACATTCATCCTGTTAAGATTGATCTTACACGTTACAAGTGTTGAAGCCCATGTACCATTTGCAGAGTCTAACCTCTCTCACGTGCAAGAGTGAAGATGTGCCAACGAAGCCGGGAGGACATTTGTATGATGTTTTGTTTCATGTTTAATGATAGTGTTTATAATATGAGCAATTTTCAAATAAATTATGTGTATTATTGCGTTCATTGTGGGAAATTCTATATAAACACGATTATTCATTTCTTCCCTCATAGGCCTCAGCATGCCACCGGTAATGTTTCGAAAGGCTTTTCCGATACGCGGCTTTGTATTCAGAGTAGTAGCAGATAGAGAAGGGAGAAAAACTTTGTCCTTCAAGTAAAAATATCGCAAGGAGTAGGTTAGAAATGGCCTAAGCGGCTCTAATTACTGTCTGTTATGTGTCCAATCCATCGCTGAGATGAGTGCTGCTTTAAAAACTCTCAGAAATGACAGAAATGAGGTGGAGCGCCTTCTTGTTGCAGTGTGAAATCAGCTTGATCCTCATTTAACTGCGATAGCAGTCATCCAGATAAGTCAACCCTGTTACTGTCTTTTTGGGGAAGAAAACTGGGGGTCATACACCTTTATCTTGGAGACGGCACAGAACGCATTTACTTTCGTAGAGTCTTGCTCATGTTCAACGCAACATTGAAGATTTTCTATCCTCCATGTGCAAACATTGTGTTTATTGACTTTTCCCTAAGTTGATTCGTTACCAAAAAGTCACTAAGTCATGGTCTTCCATCCACTGCTGCAGTGCGACGCATTCCGTCCGGCGTGTCGAAGGTGTTAAGGTTTCATTTTTGGGCGCTTTCGTAACACGCATTGAACTTATGGTCTGCAATATGCCCAGTTTCCATTGCCGCTTGAAGCATTTCCTATCCTCTTTGCCCTCCGACACAAAGAGACGCCGGCGCCTTTTCATTTACACAAGAATTATGTAACTTATGCACTGACAATGGCAACGGACCGAACATTGCACACTTGTGCGTTTTGCCGCTTCATTTGTTTGTTTCGTAATAACGGAGTTGTCCTTTAGCACCGGGCTTTTGAATTACGCTGTAGTAATGCTAAGATTTCTAGTGTGATTTTTCCAGCAGGAGTTTAGCTTTGCTTTTATTTTGGGAACAGTCACCAAGGGAAGTTGAGCAATGATTTTCTTAGTGACATTTTAGGTTTTTTTTCTGACATATCTAGGTCGCCTTAGGAGCAACTACCGTCGTGAACCAATCCCGGACATGCAACAACAGCAAGTTTTTGGCAGTAGTTACGAAAACAGTCGCCATCAATTCAAGTCAATAATCACGACGCACAACTCCAAAAATAAAAATGCTAGGCTAGCAGAACGAGTAAATATTATACTGTTCCAGATGCGAATGTTGTGGCTACCATTTTAATTAACCTAACTTTTGGTGAACATGGATCTGTTGTTTTCTCTTCCCTAAACGAAATAGTAGGTTATCAGTCCATGCTTCCGCGTAGCTAACACAGTTCTACTTTCAGCAAAATGTTTGATGTTTAAAGGAAATGTATGTTGCTCTTATATCACACATGATCCTATATAGGGATCGGCCCTATAGTGTTCTCGTTTTAATGCACATCTTGGTTACCGATAACGTTTTCGACCACTAACTCGGAGGGGCCGGTTTCGATTCCCGGTTAGGTATAACTGTTTGGTTAAAGATTTTTTCCTTCTTCTTTTGAACCTTTTCCTTGTCCTGAGAAGAGTATACAAAGTAGCTTTACGGCGCCATTCTTAATTCACACAGAATAGATTAGGGACCTCCTGGGGGCCTATAGCCATATCACCTTCACCACCATCTCCACTGGAACAATAGCAGCGCCACGTGGGCGTCCCGGCCTCAGAAGTCTACTAGAATATCGTCTTGCCAGGGGTAATGACTATTAGCTCATGAGACAATGACCTGGCTTTGAACAAAAAATGTTGTTTTTGAAAAGATTAATGCTAGACATTCTTTTAAAGAAATTTGACATCATGGGTAATAACTCATCTTCTACAAATGCGCATGTACCACATTTAACATAACATTTCAACAGGAACAAAAACCAATTCATGTTTTACTAATAGAAAACAAAAATATTCGCATATTGCTCTCCTTCTGACGGAAAATGTGCCAATATTATTTTAATGTAATGCTCCATCAAGAGAATTTCGTTAAGTGATGTTTGCTAATTGCATTCACATATGTACCTTTTACCGAGCGAGAAGTCAGTAGTACTACTTTGACTTGAGAGTGATGACTGTGTAATGACAACACATGCAATACATATAAGGAATCTACTATTAGGTATACTTTTTTTCTACAGTGAGATTATTTAAATTCGGGCAGAATAGCGCAACTGTGTACTGGGATGAGTATGTCCTCAAGGCCTATAATGCTTGCACAGGTATCAGCGTGCACAGAAATACACTAACAGAAGCAACACCGAAGTGTAGTTTGCGAGGAGTGTTGCTTTACCATGACAATGCCTTTGCGCACAGCGCTTTGAAAACAATGGGAGTAGCTTCGAACGGTCCAGATCCTGCTCCCCGTGACTTTTTTTCGTTTCCTTCGCTCAAAGAAAAACTTGGGGAGTCATCAGCTTGTGTGTAAGGAATAAACCGTTTCGTCTTACAAAGAGTATGTTGGATAACCTACTTAGTAGAGCCTCGTACTAGCCTTTACTTCTAACATCTAATGCTGTGTATCGTCAAAGTCTTACTATGGCGAGTGTGGGATGAAATCGAATGTCTGAGGCACTCGAATATTTTAGTGATATAAATAAACATTTTTCTATTGGTACTACAATACTACACCCGTAGTGATATCGCAAAATCCCAAAGATGTAAAAAGCTTCTATATGATAGTATGCAATAACTTTTGAGATCGAATATGTTACCCTTTCGTGAATGCCTGTCTAGTATTTGAAGCACACAGGGGCAAAACCAGCAGGGTCCCAAAAAAATTAACATTGGTAGATATTGGTAGCACTGGGTGCCTCTCGGTCAGCTTTTTCATCGTGTTAAATCATTACAAGGGGAAAACCAATACGGTCCACACTGGTTGAAGAAACTTCGTGCAATTGAAAAATTAATACAATCGCCACCTTTTGATGTACACAGTCCATTTACGTTACAATTGGCGCATAATGTTTGAGATCATTGCATTGTTGTTGTTTATCCTCATTACTTGTTCCATTCGAGATTTTTCTAACGATGAAAGTTGTTTGTAAAAATAATTTCAAAATGACTTGACAATGAGAACCACACAAGCATCTCTTTAGGCTTACAGAGTGTCTGTAAACACAAGTCCATATTTTGTTTTTTGTAGTTACATGATGCAATTCAATTTTCTTTAATAGGCCTAGGTGCATTTCTGTCTTACAAAATTCAGGAAAAACCAACGGAGTCCAGGCATAACTTAATTAAATTATTTATTTGCCAAATTAAATAAAGCAATGTTTCTGTAGTTGCAGGTCACAACAACAATCAGTACTCTACTAACCTTTAAACATTTTTGTCGCTAGGAAGGGTTAAAAGGTATAGGAGTATAAACGTTTGAAAATTTAATTTTTCTCTTCAGTAAAATTACGGTTTTTGGACTCTGTTTTTTTTTTTTTTTTTTTTTTTTTTTTTTTTTTTTTTTTTTTTTTTCCCTATGTACCCTTCATTTTTATATAATTCCTTTTAAGGTTTTATATGCCGCCACGGTTGGCCGAGGTCATTAAGGCGCGAACTCGTGAGCGGGAGGTCTGGGGTTCCAATCCCGTCCTCCCTGAGGTTTTTTTTTTTCATGTTTTCCTCAGTCGTCATAAATGCCTGTGATGCCTCAGCAGTAAAAACGGGCGTTAAACACTATTAAAATAAATCGATGCCGCCGATTGTGAACTTGTTTATTATTCTGATAAATGACAACTTCAAGTAAATTTAATTGGCACTTTTTCTTAATGAAACGCAGTGGTCTTATATAAAGCACGAGTCTTCTTAATAAAATGAAAGCACGAGTCTTCTTAATAAAATGCAGCAAGTTTTCTTAGAAATCCAAAAAATTGTAGTCATAACCTCACAGAACACAAGAACATTGTTAACTATTAAAGCTTCAACTGTACCAATATAAGGGCATCGTCTTTTAATGTCTACCCCACATGTTCATAGATTTCCCCAGAACTAAGTTGTATGGTAAATAAATAGCCACGCAATAATTTGCTTGATGTATTTTCATATATTCATTCACCTTATTTGAACAGTCAAAAAGTTTTATTCCAGACGACAACAGTTTTCATACAAATTTATAAAAATTTATGAGGAATTTACTTTCGTTTTAAACGATTAAAAGTGGGATGCAGAATTTAAACATGGTCACAAGGATAACCCAATTGAAGGTCGTTCAAAAGGTGCACCAAAAGCGAAACTATTATATGATATTAGAAGACCTGCCAGTTTATGTGCATAAAACTGCTGAGACTATGGACATTCCAAAGGAGCGTATAGCTATATCATACATGAAGAATTGCTAAAAAAAAGAGCTTTGTAGTTCTTGTCAACGCATTCATATGAGAGTTTGAAGCATTTCAACAGCAACATATATGGTTTTGTGCGTCGACTTACAAGGACTGATCATACATTTTTGGAGACATCTTTTACTCTTTTTCATGATTTTGATTATGTTTCTCAAAGTCTTCCTCGTTGGAAGCAATATATATGTCTCAAAGACATGCTGGAAACTATTTTTTGACAATTTCTTTTAGAATCGCCTCCGCAGTCTTTATCACTGCTTCTGATGGTGGAAAATGCCTCCCACAAAGATATTTATTCAATTTGTGGAAAAGGAAAAGGTCACACGGGGCTAAGTCTGGACTATAGAGAGGGCGAGGGATGTCCTTCACGTTGATTTTGAGAGATATTCAGCGAAAACATTTGCGCTGTGCATAATCGTGGTGTAGCGTCCAGCTTGTTGCATGGAAATGTGGACCTCTGCGTGTGGCATGAACTTAAGCTTTTTCAGGACATCTCTGTTTGTTGTGCAGCAAGTACTACATGCTCGTAAACCATTCCTTGAAAATTGAAAAACGTGAAAACCATAACTTTCCCAGCCCACTTGGAAGGAGAGGTTAGTAATGATGCAGATTTCCACACAGAGTTTTGCTGTTTGCTCAATGATGTAGTCAAATTCAATCAATTCAAATCTATTTTTGAAAGAAACTCCGCATCTTCCTGCAACATCATCTTCAACTGCACGCGAACGTTCTTTTGTTCTGCAAACAACAGTCTTGGAACTCACACGTCTCATGTGCAGCTTTTCGGTAGTGAGTGGCACAACGTCACTGCTCTCTCACAGTGACAACAGTTGCATTAATCCTTCCTTCCGTTAGAACGTCAGGTCCGCTGAAGTTGATTTAAACGCTTTAAACCATTTTCGATCTGTGCCTAACGGAAGAACACCCTGTACATAGGCCTCCTGTAACGAAAGAAGAATTTCAAAGCAGCAATTTTTCTTCGCACGTCATCGGAACTGAAAATATCTCAACTTGCACGGCTGTCACGTGGGAACCGGAAGTAACAACAATGAAACAAGTGCCATGTTTCTATTACGCATTAAGTTAACTAACTATTATGATAATTCTGTGTGAACAACCCTCGTATAACTGGACGAAACTCAGATCAAAGAGCATATCAATATTTTGGGGCGTTAAACGAAATTTACAAATTTACGTATCTTCAGAGGGTAAAGACGTAACCCGGAAAGTCTGTTTTAATCTTTTATGCTAAATAGAGGAAAAATTTTGTGATAAAAGATCCGAATAGAAGTCCAAAATAATTGTTTTTATCTGAATAATATACAAAAGTGCTACAGCGATGAGAAAATTGAGAGATTTGAAGTATGAATTGTTGGAGCATCCACGCTACTCCCCAGATTTGGTTCCCACTGACTTCGAACTGAAACTCTTCCACGTTGGTAAGCTTTATTATTATTATTATTATTATTATTATTATTATTATTATTGTTTATTTTTATCAAATCAAGAGGCTAACTTTAGCTGTAGAAAATTATTTTACACACCTTGTGGAAAATCAGTTCAGGGACTGTATTTTGACATTGGAGTATCACTGAAATTAATATTTCTACTTCGTTTTGTTAAGTTAGAAACTCGTTTCTTTGTTGTTAGGTCGAGAATGCAGCTTCAACATCTTTAAATACTTCTCAATGAACCATTTATATTGTGTACTGTCATAGTGACTGAATGGCATATAAGTCTACCATTGTCGACACTGCAGTGTCTTATGTTTCTAGAGAGATGTGATAATTCAAAGTTTCGGTCACTTTCTGCGATTCTGACAGCTGCAGAAAGCAGCGATGTGTGCTGGCAAAGCGGCGCGTACCTGACGCGTTTGAAGTTCCATGCAGGCCGGTTCTGGCGCCGAGACGCCTTTACCGCTAGGAATGTAATTTTAGCAACAATTTTCTCCAACGCCGCCGTACACGGTACGTTTGCCGCTGCACTTGTATAGGAATGCAAAATGATATGGGGTCCCAAGGACAACAACGTGCTATGTAACACCTGACAACAGTGTCACCTTTACACGCATACTTTCCTTCATTTTGATACTATTCGTGACTGCATGGCCAATTGTTTCATTCCTCCTTCTCTACATAGAAATTGCGTGCTTGAAGATGATTTCACATACCCTTAAAATTGTTTTTTATAGAGTGTATTAGAAATTTAAATTGTGATAATGTTCCGGAGAGGGGGGGAACAGTTGAAAAAGGCATTTTTGCCAAGTAGTAAAGGAAATATGTTTTATGTCTGTCGTGTATATAATGTAACAATATATCTAGAATTATTTTTATTAATGCTATTAATGAGCTCTTTCCGTAAGATCAAAGAAATAGAAATTAAATATGACCAGCTTAGCCAAATTTCAAATAAGCCTGGTATATTTGTACTACAGAATTACCTTATGTAAAGATTATGATCCCCTTGTAACTGCTTAAAGATTGAGCATTTTAGGAGAATTGCTCACAAACAAATATATACCGGGTGTCTCACCTAACTCTGCGACCTCGTGAGCGGGAGGTGTGGGGTTCGAATCCCGCCAGGACCGTCCTCCCTGACTGAGGTTATTTCCAGATTTTCCTCAGTCCTCATAAATGGCAAATGTCGGGGAAGTATTCTAAACTTAGGCCTTAAATATTTCCTTCCTTAAAAAAATCTTTTCATTCATGCATCATCAATGCCCACAGCTGTGGTGCCTCAGTGGTAAAAGCGGGCATTAAACACTATTTAAAAAAATAAAATAGCAGGTACCCATGTCAGGGCCTTACACAATGGGAGGGTATGCACAGTCCAGATAATTAAAAAAAATATCGTTTTCAACTTGGTGTTATCTTTTTTTAAAAATAGACCATGTACAGACAGTGCCAAAAATGTATACACACTTCAAATAAAGAAACAACTGTGTTAACATAACAAAACCGAATTCACAAAAACAGAAAATGATGAGCACTATTCATCTTAGACTTTTACAGTTACAACAGTTGCCCAAAATGCTCACCATCTGCTTCGATACACTTGTGGTTACGTTGAACTACTGATTGGGCAACGTTTGCGAAAGTGTTACAGTACTGCATTCTCCAATCAGGATTATCTTCATTTAATGTATGCAAAAGTCTTGGGATGAAAACTTTCAACTTTGCTGTTTTAATAATACGACATACGCCGGTTCTGCTAATCCCAGTCTCACGTGCACATTACTTTGTAGATTTCTGTGGTGAGTACTCAAATCGTTGCAAAACTAAAGCCGAGGACGCGGGGCTTGTTGCTGTGCGAGGTCTCCCAGGTCTGCCCTTGTGAACATCGCATACGGTACCATGAGTCTCATATTTGTCTCGAATGCGTGCAATTGTTACTCGCGTTGGCGGTTCTGTTCTGTACACACCTCTCCATTACCTTTGAACTTCAATAACATTATCGGTTTTCCAGTAACACTTCAAAATTGCTTTCTGTTGTTCAAACGATAATCCTGGCTCAATTTTGTTGTAGCAACACTAGCATAACGTAATGTTAGTCATATCTGTTTACAGAGCATCATACGATAATCTTGGCTTCATTTGTTCATTGTTGATTTACCTGTTTCTTAGCAACGCTATCATAATTTATGCGAGTCACATTTGTTTACAGAACATCATACTACACATTACTAACGAGGTAACAAACAAAATATCAGGCAAAATGGCAGAAGAGTATAAAAATGGCAAAAAACAAACAAGAGAAAAAATCCAAAGGCCAGAAATGGTATAATCCTCTAGAAGATCCGAGAGAATCAGGGAAAGGCAAGAATGATATTTACAACCAGAATTAGAAGAAGATAATACCCAATTCGAATCAGAAGAAGAGAGTAGAACAGATAGAAGAAAGGAAAATGATAGTTCTCGGGCGGAAAGGAAGCAGGAAGAAGTAGACGGAAATCAAGAGAAAGAAAGAAGAGCGGGAAACTGCAATGTCAGCACATCATAGCTTCAGTAAAGTTGCTGCTTGAGACCGGCAGCTACTCCATTGATGCCCAGGTTCTGATGCCAGGACTTCCAGTGGGGAGCAGCCTGGATATCGAGCGCTAGTAGAAATGAAGACATATATATTAAATAGGATAATAATTGTAAATTAATATAGTTCAAATGCAAAATGTAATCATTGCTACTGGATACCAGTTGAAATTGTAGATGCAATCATAAATTATAGTAAAAAGCCGCAGTGCTGGATTCCAGTACCGGTTTAGTTCGTTGAAGTTTTAATTTTGTTTAGTTTTAGGTTTTTTTTGTGTAGATCTTAGAATCTGTAGAATTTAAATTTTAATTTAAATTGTATTGAAAATTATAAGTGGAATAAATAAATGAAATATGGAGTATTACGTCCTGATGTAGTAACAAGATATCAGGATGTAAATATTGCAGAATAAAAATAAAAATAATACTCATTACTATTGTTTTTCGGTCCAACTTTGAAATATATTAAATAGATATCTACTGTGATAGTATGTATACATTTTTGGCACCCTCGGTATATTTTGTTTAGCGAACCGAAAACTGGAGTTTCAATTAGTGATAACAGAATTGGTTTCACTATTCTAAACCACATTCCTTCTGAAATAGGTAACTTTTAAAGAATGGAAATGGTTACACTGTTTCTGATGTTATGCAAAGAGTGTAGTGCTGTTCTCAGAGTATGGGTTGCTTGCAATGTGTCTGCACTAGAAACGTGCAGTAAACAAACCATTACTAGTGTCTCCTGCATTGCTGTCAGTGCCAAACAGAGAAATGGTATGTACTGTAACGTAAGTTTTTGTTCTCAGCTAATACATGTTTCCCATATTGATATCCGGAAGCAGTTGCAAGATAATAATACATTCCTAAGTAATGTTTTGTTTACGAGTAAAGCTTGGTTCACATATCATGGTAATATGAATTTGAGGAGCATGCATATATCTTGTCCGTACAAAATACCCACTAGCTAAGCCAATTCAACGACAGTGGAGTGTCAATGTTTGGGTCAGTATCATTGACAACCGCGTTTACGTTAAACGGACAGCGATACACATTATTTCTGCACGACACTCTACCCCATCTAATGGAGGACATGAGATTGGACACGCGTTTATCCACGTGGTTCCAACATGATGGGTGCCCCACTCATTTCTCCCAATTTCCCAGAGAATTTGTAGATGCAAATAACCAGCTCAATGCCCCAATTAGACGCCATTAGAGTACTTTCTCTGGGGAGCAGAGAGAGTGTATCAGGAACTCCCAACGACACTAGAGAATATGAAACACGTGTTACCGCGGCGTGTGCGGCAATATCTGTAATCTGTGCAATGTTCGCTTGTTCACCGTCTCCAAAGTGTACATGGTCACTTTGAACATCTGCTGAACATCATCAGATAAGACGTTGTTTGTGAGTGCGTTTTCTGTGCTGCATATAATTTACAAACATGAAGTTTCTTTGAGCTATAGGCCATTAGTAATTTTGTTTAGGAAAGTAAAACCAATTCTTTATCACTAATTGGACTTCTAGTTTTCAGTTCGCTAGGAAAAAAAAAGTATAGTTCTATTTTAAACATTGTAACTTTGAACTGAAAGCGATGTGTTTTTTAATTTTATGAATTGTGCACATCCACCCATTGTGTGAGTCCTTGACATGGATACATTCTTGCGCAACGAGATTTTTCACAACTTGTTTCATTTCGAAAATATTTTAGGTCGCAGAGGTAGGTGAGACACATCTGCATATGTGTATATATATATATAATAAAATAAATAAAGTAACACTATTAACAATGTAACAAATTATCAGTAATTATAATAGTAAAAACCCTCAGAAAAAGTCACACTTGAGATCGCTATATTTCGGACTCGTGGAGTCCTTCTATGGCAAGAAGACAAGTGAAGGTGATAAAAGTAAATATTGAGTATCGAAGGTAACGTTATGCATGAAAACAGATGAATCTAGAAATGAGAGTGTGCGGGGGGGGGGGGATTAATACGTAAGATTTAAACCAGGTGGTATACGCGCTTTATGTAAAAATATAGCTGCCATTTCTCAGAGATAGAGAAATTATAGAGCTATATTGTCAATTGTCTTCTTGCCATAGAAGGACTCCACGAGTTCGAAATATAGCGATCTCAAGTGTGACTTTTTCTTAATGTTTTATCCTTTTCTACTATTATAATTATTGTTAATTTGTTACATTGTTAATAGTGTTACTTCATTTTCATTTTTATTTTATATATATATATATATATATATATATATATATATATATATATATATATCACTTTTAGCACATTCAAACTAAAAATTAAATATTTTGTTGATATCAGCCCCTTGGGGGAGGCTAAGTTACCTCTGCTAAAACTCTGGTGTAAGGGGGAAGGCTGCTCCGGCCCCTAGACGTCAGATGTTAACAGTAGTCTAACGCTTCGTGTACCCACAAGGTTCTGCTGAGAACCGCTGCTATAGTAGCTTAAACTTTAGCAGATTATTAGCGTGAAATGAAACCATTGCTTGTAAAGTGGGTTTTCATATACTGAAAGTACGACGCAAATCAGAAGGTCCTTGAGAGAATGAACTATGAAAATGAAATAAATCTCATCCGATTATGTAAGACGAGGATAAAACATAAGATGAGAGCCAAGTATTGTTAACTTTTTGACACAACCTGCTTTTTCTTTCTCAACTCGCGAGAGTGAAGTAGGTCTCTTTCCATGAGTGATGTTCGAGAACTTGGCTCTGAGAGCTGGGAAGCTGTCATCGTGCGGGGCAGGAAGACATGGAAGTGATATTACCAGAGAGCATTGCCAAGTGTGAGCGGAACCATTTACTTGTCGGCATGTGAGGTGGACAGCAAACGGCAGGTTCAGATATGCGGGCCAAGCGTAAGTTACTGGCCATCATGCGAGCTTCGACCTGAACTGTAAACACTTCGTGTTTTGTCTACAGCGCGTTTCACTGCCGTTTTCTTCCTCATTATAGCAGCCTTTATCGTGAATATGCTAACGCTATTTTGCTTTCTCCTTATTGCGTACATTTTTCTTTATGTCCTTGTCTTCTAGCGCTTTCAATAACCTCGATGACCCTAATTTTTCTATTTTTCTTCTCTTTCCACTTTCATCATATCATCATCTACTTTTTAGAGCCCCGTTATATCTCCAACAAAGACTAATCCAACCATTTCCTCCTACCGATCTCAGTTCCCTTTTCCAGTACGGCACAAACCTTGAAGATGATATTTCAGTCTTACATTTATGTTACGTTGACATGCAACGCGTAAGAAATATGGTCTATCAGAGTTCGCCCAGAAAACAACGTTGTCACGTCTCTGGAAAAACTTTCAGTACATGTTTAGTGCTTAAGGGAGTGTCTGAAAGTGAGAGTAAGTTATCTATTAAAGCACTCTCAAATTATATCAATAATATGGAAAACAGAAATATTAATCGGTTCTCTCAATCTTTGATGTACTAAATTAACAGCAACAAAGCTGAAGAATTTCCGGGTATCTTGTGTGCAATAATGCGTGATAGGATTTAAAAGTATAATTTTTCTTGAAGATCGCCAACACACTGGCGCACCGATAAACTGTGATAGCACATACGAGATATGACAGAAATTGTAATAAGCACATACCGGAAGTTAGGCAAAACATCTTTTCTATCTGAGTGGATATATTTAAGTGTCAGGTAGAAATGAATACGTATCCATACATTTGGGGTGGTAGGGCCAATTTTTGTATTTTGCCTATTTAGCCTTAAGTTTAAAACTTTTTTGGCCTGTTTTGGATCGTTATTGAGTATTTCTGCGATTATTTACGCATTTTAAAAAGCACATAAAGGATTTCAACATATCGAAGTGAAAAAATTATAAAAAATTAAATGGAATATTCACATTACAAAATTATCTATTGAGAATCTTGTTTACATTTATTTCTTTTCAAGCAGTCAAAAGCTTTGTCCTCAACCCATTCACTTAAACTCTTTAAATAGCAGAACCTTCATTAGTGAAAGGAACGCACGGTTATCTCGGGCATAGGAATACAAGGAAATAGAAAGAATGAGGGAAGTACTGTAGTTTTGAATAGTCCGGCGAATGACCTTGTATCGATCTGCGCGATACAATTTTATGAAATTTATGGGGGGGGGGTAACTTCTCAGTTGCATAAATATAACAAACAATTGCAAGCGAGAAAGATAAGAGCGGTACAGCTGTGCAGCAAACCGTCCCTAAAATGTGTTCAGTAGGAAGTAAGAGAGATACTAACCTGATTCCCCTATAAACGCATAAACAGAAAATGAACTTAACCAGAAACTATTGCGCAGCTTTTGCTCATTCGCCAGGACCATTCAGAACTACTTTACTTTGTCTCAATCAACATTTCCATGATGTCCTGAAAGGTGAATGTTCTGTTGTAACTGGTATGAATCCTTCCTAAATAGCCTGTTTTAAATATGGTGCAATCACTTCAGTGGAAATAGAACGTATTTTCTCCATGATGAAAAATGTTCTCTCTGACAAGCGGCTGACTATGACAGTTGATGCCTTGAAAAAAAATCTTGTTGCTTGTAACCAAGAAAAGTAAGTTTAAGTGTCTTTAATTATGTGATAAATTATTGTGTATCTTAAATATCTAGTATCATTAATAATGAGCAACATTACTCTGGGTTTTAACTTTTAATAGATCTCTATTTTAATTATTTTACTGCCTATTGTCAGTATTTTAAGTGCATTTTGCCTCTTATTTTAACCAAAATAAATGCCTGAACTTTCAGCTCTGGTAATAAGCCATTGCCAGGTTTTTTAATGTTGCATAAAAATGAATAAAATAAGAGCAAATAAAGCTTTTAGTAGTTAACCCAAAAGGTTCAATATGCACGATAGACAATAGTATGCGTTAATGTTTGGACGAAAGTGGTAACACTGGCCACTCGGAAACCGTTAGAGTGGAGAAAGTTATGAAGGTTTGTCCCGCATTTTATTCGCTCTAGATAATCAATCCATTCATTTCTTCATTTCACTAGCATTATCATTTATATTCTCTGCCTTTTAATTTCTTCTGATATTTTCATTTCTAACTCATCCAGTTCCTTGTATTCCTTCCATATTTCTGAAAAATTTTATTTCTACTTTATTCTCCAGTTTTAAGAAACCAAATCCCCATTTCACATAAATAAGTATGAAACTCGACATATAATTTTATTTTTGTTTCTTTCCTAATTTTATTCTTTAAAGTTCTATTAATAGTACAATTTATTTGTTATATAAATATTCTTTGTATACCAGAATTATAAGTAGTCTCTATTGTAGGTCAAAATAGTTAATAAAGGGATCCATTATGACACTAGTTGCGAAAATTACCACGGTGACAATTACGTCTTTAAATTGTTTTCATTGCTAAAATGCTGTCATCAACTGTATTTTATGTTCCAATAATATCAAGGAAACAATTGATATATTATTTAAAAACAGAATAAATCAATCATCTTCATTGCAGAATAAATACAGAGCTAACAAAACATTAATATTAGCTACCACGGGAATTAGTAAAATATGATAATACTAATCGTTCTGAACCAAAATATAAACCAGATAAATTTTAAATTGTTTGAAAGAGAATTACATATTCTTGTGCATTTCTAATAGATTCCCTTTTGACAGTAAGGTAAATTAGAATTTTTAGTATTGGTATTATGTATTTGCCTTTATTCATAAACTGTTCTTAATTTTTAATATTAAAAACTCATAATTTATGTATATGATTATATTCTCAAGGAAATGCCAGTTTTGTTTTAAACAAACCCTTGCATAAAGCATCACAAATTATTGGAATTGCTCTGTTTTGTAGTATAATAACTCGCTTTCTTTCAAAGCTGAAAATATTAATCCATATTTTATAATTTAATAAAAATGAAGAGAATGAACAATTTTTTATGTGATTTAAAGTTAAAACGAAATAGTAATCTGGGATCTTGGATATATTCCACGTGTATTTTCTGATTTAAATATTTAACAAATTGGAGACTTAAAAAATTTATTCTATGAAATGTTCTAATTGTATTATTGCTTGCTACATTAAACTGGAATATCTTTAGTTTATCGATATTTCATGATAATTTATTAGCTTTAAACCAATTACACATATATTTAAACACGTAATTAATTTTGATATTATATTATTAATGCTTTTAGTGGAAACTATTACCACAGTGTTACAAGTAAAGAGAATTGTGACAGCTATATTTTTTATTACTAATGGCTGATTGCAGAGAGCAATGGACCCACATTTGATTCTTGTAGGATTTCATTTTCATAATCCCCCAATCATATCCCTACTCAACCTCATTCAGCGTGTCAGTTTCCAGAATCTAGAACTCCCTTCCTCCTGAAGTCAGAGATTGTCGAACAATAAAACAATTGAAACGTAGATTTTCTTCTTCTCCTACTCCTTCCTCCGCCTTTGCACTAGAAAAAAAATATTGAAAAGCAAGTAGAATTGTAACACTAACTTTATCAACATTCTAAATATATTAAAATATGTCACATTTACATGCATTATTAATTTGGTTTTTATGTATTTTATGTAACTATGTATAATTGTGCTCTGTATTTTGCTGGTTCTTCCCCTTGTAGAGTGGAAGAGAAGGCTCCTATGGCCTTAACTCTAGCCAGAGAAAATAAATAAATAAACAATAATAATATTACAATTATTTTATATGGTAAATTTATTTCTATCCTTTTATTTCCTGCTATTTAGACATGTAATAAGCCATTGGACTTCTCATTTTTTGTTCAGCTTGTGAACATAACTTATCATGTAACAGGAAGACGGGGTGGAATTTGCAAATTGAATGTTTCGCTTATCTGCAAACGCTGTTGTCATGCTGATAAGCAGAACTGGTATATCTTCTGACTTGACCTGAATATGACATAGTGTTACGTCATTGTACATTGTCCTCTTTTTCATTCTTGCCTTATCTAAAATAGTGTGAACTAAACATAAACACCCATATATATGTATAGTTCCTTGGGAATATTCGCCCATTGCTGGAGAGGGGGGACAGTGTGGCATGAGCAGGTAGGTAACGCTGCATGAAGACCGCGATGTTTTCGCCAGTGCCTAGTACCTAATGAACTGCTCATTCTTTATATCAGAATAGTAAGAGGAAGGAAAATGTAAATAAAGGTATAGTGCTTCCGATAACTTTATCCTTCACAATTGTTTAATATACAATGTTGATTTGAGAAGTTTTCCAAATAACTACAAATGACAGTGTTAATTCCAAACTTAAGGTATAAAAATCTGCAACACTTCATGGCTCTTTTTACATGGTTTTTAATGGTTTGGAAGTGGATAGGGCGCTTAAAGCTAGGTCGCGAGAATTTGGAAGCTGATCCTTGTAATGGACAGCCAATGTCGCCCGCAACAGTAGAAATTGGAAAGTATATACACAAGCGATCGATAAGACATTGTTGCTGAAGCTGTAGGCATTTCAAATGACATTTTCACATTTTGATGTAGGAATTGTGCATTAATATATATATATATATATATATATATATATATATATATACCGAGGGTGCTCAAAAATGTATACACACTTTCACAGTATATATCTCTCTAATATATATATATATATATATATATATATATATATATCTCAAAGTTGGACCGAAAAACAACAGTAATGTGTAGTATGATGTTCAGTAAACAGATGTGACTCACATACATTATGATAACGTTGCTACGTGACAGGTAAATCAACAATGAACAAATGAAGCCAAGATTATCGTATGATGCTCTGTAAACAGATGTGACTAACATTACGTTATGCTAGCGTTGCTACAACAAAATGCAGCCAAGATTATCGTTTGAACCGCGGAAAGCAATTTTGTAGTGGTACTGGAAAACCGAGAATGTTGTTGAAGTTCAAAGGTAATGGAGACGTGTGTACAGAACAGAACCGCCAACGCGAGTAACAATTGCATGCATTCGAGACAAATTTTATACTCGTGGTACCGTATGCGAATGTTCACAAGGGCAGATCTCACACAGCAACAAGTCCAACGTCCTCGGCTATGGTTTTGGAACGTTTTGAGCACTCACCGCAGAAATCTACAAAGCAATGTGCACACGAGACTGGGATTAGCAGAAACAGCGTACGTTGTATTATTAAAACAGCAAAGCTGAAAGTTTTCATCCCAAGACTTTTGCATGCATTAAATGAAGATGACCCTGATCGGAGAATGCTGTACTGTGAGTGGTTTCGGAACATGGTGCAAGAGGATGAGGCCTTCGTAGGGAAAGTTGTTCGGTTCGATGAGGCACAATTTGAATTGAACAGGACTGTTAACTGGCATACCTGTGTCTACTGGTGTGCAAACAATCCACTTATTGTGGAAAAGGCTGTTAATTTACCTGGAATTAATGTCTGTGTGGGTTGTCATCTAGGGGTCTAATTGGACCATTCTTTTTTGAAGCAACAGTAACTGGCCCAGTGTACCTGAACATGATACGCACATCCATATTACGCACATTCTCACACAATCTATGGAAACGAAGAATTTTAATTCCAACAGGATGGTGCATCACCGCACTAATACCGAAATGTACGTGCGTGCCTTGATGACAATCTTCCAACGCACTGGATAGGACAAAGAGGTCCGATTGAGTTTCCACCGCGTTCTCCAGATCTAACTCTGTTGTACTTCTCCCTATAGGAACTCTTAAAGATGTTATTTACCGTAGAAAACCAGCTACACTGGCAACACTTCGGGAAGAAATTGAAACGGCATGCGCTGCAATCACTGAGGACACTTTCGCAAACGTTGCTCAATCAGTAGTTCAACGTACTCAGAGGTGTATCGACGCCGATGGTAGGCATTTTGAGCAACTGTTGTAACTGTAAAAGTCTAAGATGATTAGTGCTCATCATTTTCTGTTTGTGTGAATTCAGTTTTGTTATGTTAACACAGTTTTTTCTTTGCTTGAAGTGTGTAAACATTTGTTTGGCACCCGCTGTATGTGCAAGGATAAGAGCGCGATTGTTGACTGCAGATCAAAAGGAATTTAGGATGTAACTTCTGATTATAGTTTTGAGAGCAATGTAAGCAAATTTATGAGTCGATTCGTGACAAGTGAAATATGAGTGCATTATTATAAAGAGAAACAAAGCAGCAGTCAAAACGATTGAATCACATCCAATTCTCCATCTACACCCAGCCATCCGCTCTGTAAATAAGGAGCTGGGATCTTCCTCATCCATCAGATTACCCTCAAGACAAAGACCTTGGACATCTATTCCCACTGGCTTTCCAGGAGTCATCACGCTCGCCGGGATAACTGAACCCATTGAAAGCTCATATTATTGTTTCTTTAATTTAAGGACGCTCTTCATTAGCGTCCGATTCAACTCAGGGCATGAAACGACCGATAAATTTTGCGCGTATTCTCTTCTGAGGTTCTTTTACATACCGTAAGTATACTTCCCTTCCGAAGGAAGCCATACTTAGACATTTTCGCCCTGAAATATCTATCGGCCTTGACCGGGTTTGAACCCGTAACCTTGGGTCTACGAGGCAAGCATGACTATCACTAGACTATAAGGATCAACAAACATGTTCAAAAATACTTCTGTGCGACGAAAATTACCTCCAATTTACTGAGATGCTTAAGGGACCCTATTGAATTTCTTTCTACTGTACAACTACAGGTTTTTCATGGTTTTGTCGTCCGTTTCGTGGCAGCTGGCGTGTCGGCTAATGATAGCGAACTTACGCCTCAGAGGCATCAGACTTTGTGCAACTTCGCATCGCTTTAATCTGGACAGGATTGCCAGATTGGGAGGAAAGTAGATAATTGAGAATTTGCGAATTTGGTTTTAAGTGGGCCACTTGCAACTTTTTGGGCTACTCAAAATGTTTGTCCTCGGAATTTAAAAGTAGCAAAAATGTTATAATAAGTCATGTTATCAATGAAAGATTTAATTACGTCTAACTCGGAAGATCTGACCCAAACATCTGAACAGCACGCCACCCTGCTAGCTCCAATAAGAAACGAGAATTGGAGAGAGCTGCAGACGACGGAGAGAGCGGGAAATAGTGTGCAGGTGGTTAATATTTCACTTACCTACCCGAGTTCTGTTCCTTGGGCTTTCTTTACTGGTTGTGTTGTTAGCAACCGATAATGCTATTACGTGTTTTTGCTCATGTTATCTGTAGGTTCTTTGTTCTAACATAAGACCTTCCTGTACTCTCTCAACAAGCAGCAAATGATCCAAGGGAAAATTCCCTAACCTATTTCGGAATACAGCTAGATAAAGGGCTAATGTTTAAGGGGCACATCGCTAGAACTGTTTACAGGGCTCGGGGAGCAATTGCTCAATTCAAAAGCGAAACCTGTTCATTTAAAACTTAACCTGTTTAAAACTCTGATTATCCCCATCATGTTGTATGCCTGCGAAATTTAGGGAATGGCAGCAGACAGTTGGCTACAACTTCTTCAAAGGGCGCAGGATAAAGGGCTAAGAGTAATTTATTATGTGTACAGATGCTTCCCTACAAGATTTCTGCATGAAGTCACCTCGCTTCCATGACAGAAGATGAAATTAGGCGCCGGGCCACAAAATTCTACGACAGATTACCTTACCATGAAAGTACTCTCACCCGTTCGTTAGGCGAGTATAATTGCCAAGACAGTGCCACTGCTGGCCTGTGACATCAGCACTAGTCCATTTCAACAGAAATAAAATTCCAAAATTTTCGTGTTGCATTTTAAGCAAAAATGTATATCAGTCAGTAGGGCTGGCTAATAATCAAATAACTGGTTTTTAGAACATGCCCATGTTTAGCATCTCCAGATCCACTTTCCCAACGGAAAAAGTCTAGCACTATTTTCATCAATTCCACTCCCTAAACCTCAAAAAGGCATCCTAAAACAATCATCCCACACTGGCAAAGTCCATGCATGGGTGGGATGCAGCAATATTACAACCCAGCCTGCCATCAATTCTGGGCTGGTCTGGTCAACAAGGCAATAATAACCACGTTGTTGTAATTGACCGCGTTTCTTAGCAGAAACTCCTTCTGATTTATTTGGAAGTGCGAGCTTAAATTTTTTTCAATCATTAGTGTGCTCAATAAGTAAAAGTGAAAATAATGTCTACATAAAAATTAAAAAACTTCGTCTCTCTGTGTGGTGACAAGATATCACTAAAATTTGTATTGTGAGACTAGAAGCTTGCTGCGATGTAACATGTGATTTAGAATAAAACATAAATGTGGGCTTCAGCATGTACAGAATGAAAAGGACAGCTCAACAATTATTACTTCAACAGTTTTCTGCAAAGCACCCAGAGTTCTTTGAGTGAACCAGCTCAATAATAGAAGGTGCGAGACTGAAAAATATGCATGTAAATCTGTGCCGGATTCTTCTATTTTAGGGAGGAAAAAAAAAAAAAAAAAAAAAAAAATGTCTTCTACATTGGATCAAAAGGAAAATTGAAGAAATAAGATTGCAAGAGTGAACACAGTGGCAGGCACAATACAGGAAGAACAACCCGGCAGAATTTGTGAGCAACTGCAGAAGTGTAATCACTGAACCTTTTGATAACCACATTCGCAGCCGACTTATCTGTTGTTGTGAGTTAACCGCTAAGGGGATCTAGAACCCAGACATGTGAGCGAAATGAAATCCTGTCTACTCGTGCTGTATGATGATGAGTCAGCAAATGATGGACCCCTGCGCAACTTTTCTGTCAGTCATTCCCGCTTGGTATGTCACTGTCGCCTTTTCACTCGCTTCATTGCGATGCCCTTCACTCTGAGGGGGTATAGTTGACTGGCGGTCAGGGTTGCCAGCTTTACTTCAGCATTATCTCTCTCTGTGCTTAGCGTCGAGTAATGGCAAAGTAGTTAAAACTTATCCTTTAGCTTTAAAAGTTCTGTTGTTATAGCATTACCAGAAATATGCTGTACTTTATACATGTATTTATTCCATACAATAAAACTTCAATATGCGCACGGGTTCATTAAACCGTACATGCTTTAACAGGATGTAATAAACAATAAGGGACAAACTTTGGAGCCCATTTTCTTATAAATAAACCCATGTCCGAAAATGCCTAGTTTGTGTGTTTTATTATTGAAGATAAGATTCATTGTGTCTTGACGTATTATCGAATGATGTTATCGATGTTAATGTACATTGAGATCTTTCTCAAAGTAGTCCGGATGCAATCTCTTCGAAGACAAATTAGCAACCATTCTTTCAGAAACAACTCCCTTCACATTTGCTTTTGATAATAGAAAATATATTACAAAAATTGTTTCTTGAATTTGGGAAAAAGAAGAAAACCACGCGATGCAAATCTAGACTAGAGGGAGGTAGAGGGACACACTTCATATTGATTTTTGTGACATATTCAGCAACAAAATTTGTAAAGTGCGGCTGTGCAGTGTCGTTGTTGCAGCATCCATTGTACAAAAATGTAGCCGTTCAGAGTTTTCAGGACATCTCTGTAGTATTGTCCAGTGTACACATGCTCGTTAAACATTCCTTGAATATCTAAAAATGACAACATCATAACTTTTACAGCAAAAGAAAACAGTTTTGATTTTTTGATGTTGAAAATGATAAAGGGGAATTCCGCACAGAGCTTTGCTGTTTGCCCTCGGGATTAAAATAATGTGCTAAGTTACATCATCAGCGAGTACCTTTGAAAGAAAGAAAATCTTCCTGTAGCATCGTCTTCAACTGCACTAACGGCGAACATTCTTCTGTTCGGAAATCAACAGTCTTGGAACGCACCGTGCGCAAACACTTCTCGTGTACTGTTTTTCAGTTACAAATACAGAGGCCAAAAAATGTGTACACACTTCAAACAAAGAAAAAACTGTGTTAACATAATAAAACTGGAACCACACAAACATAAAATGAGGAGCACTAATCATCTTAGACTTTTACAGTTACAGCAGTCGCTCAAAATACCCACCATCGGCGTCGATACACTTCTGAGTACTTTGAACTACTGATTTAGCAACGTTTACGAAAGTATTCTCAGCGAATGCAGTACATGTCGTTTCAATTTCTTCCCGAAGTGTTGTCAGTGTAGCTGGTTTTCTACGATATGCAACATCCTTAAGAGATCCCCATAAGTAGAAGTCCAACGGAGTTAGATCCGTAGAACGCGGTGGAAACTGAATCGGACCTCTTTGTCCTAGATTTTTAGATTTCTGCGGTGAGTGCTCAAAACCATAGCTGAGGGCGCGAGGTTTGTTACTGTGCGAAGCCTTCAAGATCTGCCCTTGTGAACATCGCATACGGTACCCTGGGTCTCAAATTTGTCTTGAATGCGTGCAATTGTTACTCGCGTTGGTGGTTCTGATCTGTACACACGTCTCCATTGCCTTTGAACTTCAACAACATTCTCGGTTTTCCAATATCACTTCAAAATTACTTTCCGCTGTTCAAACGATAATCTTGGCTCCATTTTGTTGTAGCAACGCTACCTTAACCTAATGTGAGTCACGTCTGTTCAGAACATATGAGAATCTTGGCTCCATTTTGTGTAGCAACGCTAGCATAACGTAATGTGAGTCACATTTGTTTACAGAACATCATACGATAATCTTGGCTTCATTTGTTCATTGTTGATTTACCTGTCACGTAGCAACGCTATTACAATGCACGTGAGTCATCTGTTTACAGAACATCATACTACACATTACTGTTGTTTATCGGTCCAACTCTGAAATATATTAAATAGATATCTACTGTGAAAGTGTGTATCCATTTTTGGCACCCTCGATATGTGGGAGGGACCGAGTGAGATTTTTAAATTTTCTTAAAGTGTGTTTTACGTTATTCAGTGATTCTCTCTCACTATGACAGCAGCAGTGTTAATCTTTTCTTTCGTTAGAGCACAAAATGGAGTTCCAGAACTGAACATGTCTCAATTTGGACACCTCTCACAGGCGGGAACCGAAAGTGACAACAATGAAATTTGTGCATTAAGCTAACGAATCATTCTAAAGTTAAAATTTTAGCGCGAGAAATGGCACATTTCTGACTAGTCAGCTTTCTTCGTTTGATCTGTGCTGCAGTTCAGTTACATTCAAGTGGTTAAACATGACAAGGTATTCATATTAAAAATGTAATAGTAATGAACGTGAGGCTGCAAGGTCGTGGCAGTTGAGTCGTAAAATACTTTTTGAGCGCTAATCGTAACAGAATTTAAACAAATTAACGCCTGGAGACCCCCTCTTTTTGTCTTAAAAGTACTATTTCTTCTTTTTTTCTCCATGTGGTGGATCTTTGTGCTGTCGCCCGAATTACTGAGAATCACTGATTTGTGTTCCGGCAGCCATACACTTATTTTGGCACATTACAAAAAAAAAATAATAATAATAATAAATTTAACAACAATGACAAATAGAAACCAACTCAATTTGCTTAAGTTACAGAATTAATTATGAGCAATTCAATGTAATAGAAATTCCACCATTCACTATCGAAGATGTCGGTCCTGGTGGTAGTGGTTACCATACTTGCCTCCTAAACCCAAGATCGCGGGTTCGAACCGATGGATTTTTTTCGGGGCGTAAAAATCCTAAGTATGGCTTCCTTCGGAAGGGAAGTAAAGCCGTGGGTCCCGTGTCGCACATTTACGGCACGAAAAAGAACCTCAAGCCTGAAAGAGAGGCCTCTGAGCAAAATTTGTCGGTCCTTTCACGCCCTGAGTTGAATGCAACGCTGATGACCTGAGATGTTAAAGAGCGTCCATAAATAAATCATTCAAAAAACAAAAAAACTCTCGAAGATCTTGTATATCATAATTGCACCGGGATTCGAAGCAGAGACAGTTCCTATGAATGTTCGGGTTCACAATGTTTGATATAGAAAATACGTGAGGAGTTCCAGTTAGGAGGCAATGTTTGTTATTCAATATCGTCATCGTCTGCATCAGACGGCAGTGAGCGCATAAGGAAAATAATTAGCAGGATAAACGAGCATGTCGCAAACGCCAAAGCGGTGTAAATCTACAACTATAAGGAGAAGAGGAAGAAGAAGAAAGGGATAATGCTTTGACGAGTTAGAGATTTGCGCTGCAAGGCCAGCATATGTTCGATGACATAACACGTGTGTGTCGTACTCAATACAGTTCTCTATGAGCCGCCCATGCTGGAAATCCCCAAGGATCATAGGGCGAGACGCATGGACGCCCCATCATCACGTGAATACTGCACACACTTGTTGCGCATCGATCGGGAGGAAACTAATTTCCTGCTTAAACACTTGCCTTTCTGAACACGCATCTGCAGTTTAAGAGGACGTGACGCAAGTCCTGCGTAAGATGGTATATTGCATCACGTTAGAAACAAATTTGCTTATAACTACGGAATATGCCTGGTTCATCTTTGAGAAAATATGTTAGCAATTCTAATATAGAATAATCGATAAGAACACAGAAATTATAACGTCTTTGTATTGTTGATGCTACACCAATTCTCACCGTTTTTTTTTTTTTTTTTTTTTTTTTTGAGAAATATGCGTTCGCACTCATTCTTGTTCCTTGTTTTTCATATACATTTTATAACTGCTATTTATGGATCTGAACATTAATTAAAGATAGCACTAGATGACATTGGATATTATATAATAAATAAATTGATATATTTAATTTTGGCGAAGTTCAAATATTCGCCACCTATTTCAAGATATTCGGTTCTACAGTTTTAAAATTTTTATTCTGAATTGCCCTTAAATCACACTCATTTGTCAATGTTTCATATACGCAAAATTTAAAGCTTATGTTTTGACTGTGCAATAAAGTTCAGCGTATTGTACATGGGCTATAAATAAATTAGTGATATTCACATGATAGGCTTTCGATATTGTTTCATGCGTTATCCTGCAATGTTTCCCAAATCAGTGGAAGCCGTCATGTGCCATTGACGAGGTTATTAAAGCAGTCTGCGGTAGACAGTCCAGCCGCACATAGCAAGGAGGGAATATCTGGAAACTAGATGAGTTCTTTTAACTCAGAAAAGAGGTCAAAATCACATGAGCTCATGCCAGGCGATTGTGGTAGATATTCCAATTCTCCCAGTGCCACCTGGTCCATTGGATGAGGATGCTTGCAACTTGAGAAGGAATTGTCATACATGATGCAGCATGGGGGCTCCCTTTGAATACGATCTCACGTGATGCAAGAGGAAATGTTGATAGACTCCTGCTGGCCTCTACGAAGCGCCTTGCCCTATACGGTTGTACTTCGTTGCCACAACTCGCGACTACAATAAGGCGCATTTTTACTAAGGGATCACTTGGATTTTTTTATCCAAGTACGCTGTTCCAATTTCTTACATAAGTACCCCACACAACATTGGCCAATTCAGTCACGCACAGCACCACAATTCATTCGCTTTACTGGCTGTTTTGGGCATTACACACCTCGACACACACCTCATTTCCTTCCTTAAAAATAAATCCTTTCCCAATATATAATTTCATCTCATGTATCATCAGTGTCCATTATCTGTGGTGCTTTTGTAGCAAAAACGGTAGTTAAATACCATTCATTCATACTGTCACTTGAAACGCGTGCATTTAAACTAGTCATGTTCAATTGTCTAACAAAATATGGTGATAACTATTCTTACTATAGTTTCCTTTTCTTTGTGCTTTCTTTTTAAAATTCTCGAAGCACTTTTAGAAGTCTCAACAACATATGTTGGTAATAATTTTGTTTGTAAACAGGGCATTTCTTTAAGTGAGGACAGGTCTGTTTTTATTTTGGCTGTATCTTCCTCCTCCTCCTCCTCCTCCTTCTACTTCTTCTTTTATATAATTCGCGAGGAAGCTTTGGTAATGTTTCAGTACTATTAGAGTTTTTTTTCCCATTCTTAATGCAGTAGATAGTGTTATCTGGTACCGTGCGTTTGATAGCACGGAACCTGGTGATGTTAATACACCTGTGCTGCGAGAGATAATGATGATGTCACCCTTCTACCGGATTGCTTCCGAAACTCCGTGAAGCTCTCTTTGCATGCAATGATGTGGGAAAACACGTACTTGAAGAATAGAGTCATGCAATCCACGCCCATTTCACTTGCTATACACGATTGCTTCGACAGCATGTTTGTGCCTTACCACCCTACAGTCAATTTTTACATTTTCTAGCACGTGTTTTGCACAATGGTAGTTGATTCTCATTTATTATTAGAGGCCACAAAACCACCACAAGTGGCCGAAGTCGTTAAGGCGCGGACTCGTGAGCGGGAGGTCTGGGGTTCCAATCCCGTCAGGACCGTCCTCCCTGACTGAGGTGTTTTCAATGTTTTCCTCAGTCCTCATAAATGGCAAATGCCGGGAGATACCCTAAACTTAGGCATCGAACATTTCCTTCGTTAAAATAAAATCCTTTCCCAATATTTCATTTCATGTATCATCAGTGTCCACCGCCTGTGGTGCCTCTGTATCAAAAAACGGGCGTTAAACACTATTCATTGGATTAGATGCAAGCATACTTGGTCACTTACGCGAATGCTGTTAAATCATCTTCTATTCCATTATACCGGTTGCAGTGTTGAATGTTTCAGGCGACGCGGGCTGTCAGTGTGCAGCGTACTGTGGTGGAGGTTGTTCATTGGAGGGATTTCTGCCCTGGCATTTGGTGTAAAATCGACCTTTCCGAAGCCCTTGAATTCCTTGAAAAGAGGGAAGGGAGCTCAGCTAGCGTTGAAGTGTTCAATACATCTCGATAATTTGATGCACCGAAGCCGCGGACTCGTGCTGTATCTTCGCTCTCACCCCACCCATGTCTTGTTCTTGAAATTCGCTGAACCTGGCCCTTGCCGGTCTCACGGCTGTGTACGTTGATTCGCAGAGATGTTATACACTTAACTCCAGAGCAATGCATTTTTATATGTAAGCATTCTTTTCAATTCAAAGACTGCAATTTATGATTTTGTGCTAAATAAAAACACGCCTAGCTTTGCAGAGGGAACGCTATTTTTGAATGGTGTTTAACGCCCGTTTTTACTACTGAGGCATTACAGGCGATGGACACTGATGATAAAAATTGATTAATTGGAAAAGGATTTTTTTTAAGGTAAGAAATGTTCCAGGCCTAAGTTTAGGATACCTCCCCGGCATTTACCATTTATGAGGACTGAGGAAAACCTGGAAAAACCTCAATTAGGAAGGACAGTCCTAGTGGGATTCGAATCCCATACCTCCCGCTCACGAGTTCGCGCCTTAACGACCTCGGTCACCCGTGCCGGTGGAACGGTAGATGAAATTAGCAAAAATCTTGATTTTTTTTTTAACAAAATCACTCGAAATTGGCAAAAGTGACAGTTTCAGGATGTAAACAGAAACATTGTGGTGACCGAATTTATTTGTGTTAAAACAATACAGTGCGCCTTTAGCCGGGGAGGTTCGGCTATTTCAGCATTTTTTGTGTCCAAACAGAGAAGTAAATGTTGAAAGCATTTTTAGCTGTTTACCAACACTTTCTGGGGAATTGTTGACAATTGCCTTTGGCAGTGAAAGTTGGAAGTACACCGTAGCGCTTGTTAGTTTATATGTTCTCCCGCTGAAAGGCAATATTGCACAACTAACTGCACAAGAGGGCAGCTGATTAGAAAAGTATTTACTCGTTTTCAGTTAGATGTGTATTTTGTGCACTTGAGTGTTTTATTTATCAATAGCAATTACTGGTCAATAACGATGTTTTTCTAAGAATTTGCTGCCTTATTTATCAATTCATGGCTTATTTGTTTCCTTGAGAAATTTATTGGAATGAGGAAAGAAATGTGGTTCTCGCTTAAAGCTATCAAACTTGTTAGATATCTTCCAGTAAACCTTTATTTTATTTTTGTAATTGTTTCTTGGTGTTTTCACAAGCATTTAATGTACAGTCACCTTGACTAGAACAACGTTAATTTGAATTTTTGTTTTAATATATGTTTAACAATATCATAACCTAAAAATTGTAAGCCAAAGAAGATGCTGGATGTGTATCGAGGTGCCTATTGGCGTACATTCCTACTTCACTTTTATCAGAAATACGTCGTTCTTGTTTTTATTTGGCACTAACTTGTTAACTTTTACGTTGTACTTCCTGATATTACATAAACAAATAGGCCCAAGCACTCATTTAACAATCTTCAACAATACCAAAGCACCTGTACAATGCAACAATCGCCATTTGGGGGCGGGGGGACTGATGCAATTAAGTCTGCTAACATTTATGTTATTACTACCTTGGTAAAAGTGCACACGTGGACCTGGCAAAAGTGGGAAAATAGACAATGAGTTCTTTCTATTGTCTATATTTACCAATCATTATGGCAGATTTTTATAATAACTAGCAATTGTAAACATTTATTGCATTTTCCACTCTGACTTGACATACATAAACGTTATAGGAAGCGAAGCAAGAAAGGTAAAACATTGTTTGATAACACAAAAATTATAACTACACCCAAGCAACGTAAAATTAAAAACAAATAACGGGAAAGGAAAATATCTTTTGGAGGAAGTACGTTAGGCAATTGAAATAATTAAGGAGTTCTTATTCTGAAGCAATCACATTGTTTGCACAGCTGCGATAGTATCAATAGGACAAACAAGCGTTTCTAGTTGTCTAAAAGTTATCTGTGTTCATGTTTTCAGGCAGAAGAAAAACTTCAACCGGATCGAACCAAGGCCGCTTTATAGGAAGTAGTTTCGACAAAAACTATTAATGCACACTGTGTACTAGTTTTAGATCCGTTTATTGCTGACACACTATCCCAGTTACAAGCAGATAAAACCATCATTCTCTGTATTATTATTATTATTTTTTTTTTTGTCCACTCGCAATAATAGACAGACTATGTAAAATACAAAACCACCAGATCTTAAAGTGTTGCATCATTTTGTTCTGTGCACTGTTGAAGTTAGTTTAGAGGTCCTAGGCTATGAGGTAGCTTATGACAAATGATGAAAATGAATGGCAAAATGCGGATATGCTAACTATTTCTAAATAACTTGTGAAGTAAATATGCTAACATTTTAGCAGACATTTCCTACTTTGTTAAAGGTATGAATATGGTGCAAAAGTTGCTCCTAATTGAATCTGTCAGCTTTTAGCCACCTTTCTTTCTCTTCATCTCTCCAATTGCGGTTTACGGATTTTTTATGTAATTGCATGTAAAAAGTGAAATTAGGATTTATTTGAGATTCCATTTTAGATATCGAGCTGATATATTTTAGCAAGTTTTGTTGAATACCCTTTTTTTTTTCATTACACCACTAATCCAATTATTTGATGACTTAACGCGGCGGCGGGAGACTACATAAGCCATCTCTCAAGGCCAGCCAGACTACACGAGTTGGGGCCGGCAACTGCTACGTTGATCTTGAATCGTCTGCTACTCAGCCAGTGAATGAAACAACACATGTCTAATCCAAGAGCAACGTCTGCTAAGTATATTAAAATGCAATTAATAGTCCTAATTACTATATTCCACAAAGAGTGGTAATTTATGACCCATATGTCCATATGGAGTGTGTTGCTTGGTGATTGAAGAAAAATCCCATAATGTGATGAATAAATTAGTCATATTTCCACAGTGTAAATGAACTAAAGGATAACACCAGTCCAGAAATAATTATAATTTCTCAAAAAATAATTTCATAAGCAGATGTCAGAAATGAATGGAAAATAAAGGCAGGTAGCGGAATGGTTCAGGCGATAACGTTTAGTATTCGCATTCGGTAAATCTTCCTGGTTCAAATCCCTCGTGGTTTCCCCTTGTCACTTTGGTCAATGCTCGGATGGTTGTTTACATTCTACGCTCCCTTTCGCATCATTTCATTCCGTTCTGGTACAAAGTCAGAAGTGCCAAGGCAAAGTTGGCTGGCGCGGTGTGAAGGTAGCTGCTAGCGGTGCATTCCTTCTTCCCCTAAGGGCCTCCATTTAGTGTGTAGACACAAACGGCTAGCCCTGGAGCAAGGCTGAAGCACCGAAATATCTTCCTCCGTTCTAATAATCCAAATTCAAGCATTGTTTGCCTACTGGCCAGGCTAGTCGTGAGCGATGAATTATCAGCCGATGCAATCTTCGTTGTTGCGTCGGTCATCAGATAATTGGATAACCAGATATTTTTATGCTTTTGCATTGCAATTTTACTATATTTTATTTGGAATAAATACGATAATTTTAAATAAGGTGTCTTTCAGCGTTAATTTTTTATAGTTCAAGGAATAGTAAGAAAAAATGCTACAAGCATACACCCTTTGAAATTAAGTTTGCTGTAGCGTTTTTGGGGTATGTATTCGGAACATTTATACATATTTACCACTGCCAGTCTTTACCCGTATCTCTTAGCTTTCTAAAACCTGCAGTATAAAGCAACTGGTTGACAAACTTGATAAATTGAAGCAGATACATTTCATTTAAAACCCAAGTTGCGAACGCGTCTATATTATGCGGGTGGCATATTACTACACCATTGAAATCCGCAATCCATCCACGCCTACACGCCTCGCAGTTTGGGAACTCTGCTTCCAGTGTGCTTTTATTTTGTTTTGAATTCTCTCCTAACACATGTTGTGATAATTACCGCCCACAATGACATCAGCACACCATTTTGTGTCTATTGTTGCTTCCCGTCAATGCTATAAGCATTTCATCAACCTCTCTATTTCTATACCGACACTTGAGCCCATAATTTTCTAGATTTTCTTCGGCGCAAAATAAAAACAACTTGCTAGGGAGGGAGATGCAGGAGAGATCACTGACATCACGTTGTGGAATCACATTCGCGCAAGATTTCTAATGTAAGGTCAAGGCTGAGTGGAGAAGCACAGTGGCGAATGACGACACTCAATTACGTCATGAATATTGGGCGGAGCACGCTGAAAACAAACTACTGGAGGGTAGTTTGTTGCAGTTTTAACAGCTGCAAACCGGGCTTGCTTTTCTTTATAAATGTGTCAGAAAGAATAGGAAAATATACACGTTGAGCCATATTGTTGAGACACATTTCTAACCTTGGAGGAAGTTGATTTGGTTTATTTACGGACGCTCTTAAACATCTCAGGTCATTAGCGTCCCATTCAATTCAGGGCGTGACACGGCCGACAAAGTTTGCTCAGAGGCCTCTTCCTTCTGGCTTGAGGTTCTTTTTCGTGCCGTAAATGTACGACACGGGACCCACGGGTTTACTTCCCTTCCGAAGGATTTTTACTCCCGAAAAAATCCCTGATTTGAACCCGCGATCTTTGGGTTTAGGAAGCAAGTATGGTTACCACTACACCACCAGGATCGACATGGAGGAAGTAAAGTTATATATGTAACACAGCCAAAATGCTCAAGTTCAGTACTACTTGCGTCGTTTGAAAACCACGTCGCACAGATGTGCACCACCTTGATAAGATGTCTTAGTCATGCTCTCCAGCAAATAGGAAGCAATGGCTTCTATCTCAATCCGGATGTTTTCAACAATCATTGTGGGAATGGTGAGATATACCTTTAATTGTAAGGCATTAGAAAAGAGAGATGAACTCTATAAACGAGGTATGAACCCATTAGCTTACTTTTCTTTACATTTTGGTTCCTGTAGGTAACCACGGGAAATACTGCAGCGATGTTAGTCTGCTAACTTGATATCCTTGAACCTGGAAAAGAGGCATCCAGGGGAGAGTTTTTTCATTGGCAGTAATCCTGCGTGACTAGTGGCATCATCCTGTCGCATCTAGTGTCTCTTATTGAAAATGTGACTAACATGTAACCCCAACAATAACTGTGATGACTGCTTTGTCCAACCCAAAATCACCGCCACGGGTGGCCGAGGTCGTTAAGGCATGGACTCGTGAGCGGGAGGTCTGCGGTTCGAATCCCGCCAGGACCGTCCTCCCTGACTGGGGTTTTTTCCAGGTTTTCCTCAGTCTTCATAACTGGCAAATGCCGGGGAGGTACCTAAACTTAGGCCTGGAACGCTTCCTTCCTTTAAAAAAAAAAATCCTTTCCGAATATATCATTTCATTTCATGTATCATCAGTGTCCACCGCCTGTGGTGCCTCAGTAGTAAAAACGGGCGTTAAACACTACTCAAAAAAAAAAAAAAAAAGCCCAAAATCGAGATAAGTAGAAATGAGCTTCATTCTTCCTGTTGACTGAACAATCACAGAATATTACCTGTAAACTTTTATCTTATTGGCGCACTGCTTGCACTACATGAATGTTAAGTTGTACGTCCCTATGAACTCTTGGTGATGCAATAGACGATACACTTGTGACTTTGCTCAACAGTTCGTCTCAAGCTCAGTGTTCTCTACACTATCAGACTTTCGCCGCCACGGGTGGCCGAGGTCGTTAAAGGGCGGACTCGTGAGCGGGAGGTCTGGCGTTCGAATCCCGCCAGGACCGTCCTCCCTGAATGACGTTTTTTCCAGGTTTTCCTCAGTCCTCATAAATGGCAAATGCTGGGGAGGTACCCTAAACTTAGGCCTGGAACGTTTTCTTCCTAAAATAAAAATATCCTTCCCCAATTGATAATTTTATCTCATGTATCATCAGTGACCACCGACCGCCTGTGGTGCCTCAGTAGTAAAAACGGGCGTTAAACACTATTAAAAAAAACTATCAGACTTTCTAGATCGCCCTGGAGACAGTCTGTTGTTGACATAAGCTCTATCACGGAAGTTATGAACAGCACAAATAGTGATTACCATTTTTGGAACTATTGCCGTTTCGCCTTTGTGCTTAATGATGAAGCTTCCACAAGTGAAGAACATAAAACATTTCTACAGAAGTCTACAGAACCATTATTAACTGAATCAATAAATAAAATATGAACCAATAATAACTCCCAAACTCAGACTTCCAAATACTCTACATTTAAACAATGTAAGAATATAAAATAAAACTTGTCCCATCAATATGGTCAACCTTGTACCTTTTATACTTCCTTTTAACGAATTCCGAAGGAATTGCGCCTGTATCCATGAAATGGTTTTTAAAAAAATTCAACCCCATCGATCCAGGCATCGAAAATCAGGTTATAGCGGTCACAATTTTTGTTTTTTATCAACGAAATTCCGTGGCTCTAGCGGCCACAAATTAATTATTTTTAAAGTAAACTTGGTACATGCCATTGAAATAAAAAAAAAGTATATGTTTCTGAAAATCAATGAAAACAGACTATTATGAGAGGGTTTACCGGAAACCCAAAAGTTAAAAGTCGCTCTAGTGACATTATAATTTGTTTTTTTCGCAACGAATCTCTGATTATACCATTTAAATAAAATAATACAAATAGTTTCTGAAAATCGGGCTATTAGGAGTTGGGGTTTATCTGAAACCCAAAATTTAAAAATCGCTCTAGCAGGACCAATATTTGTTTATCACAACAAAATTTGGTATACACCATTTAAATAAAATAAGAACAATAGTTTCTGAAAATTAGGGAATTAAGAAATTTAAAAGCGCTCTTGGGTTTAATTTTCTCTATATCCTTTTAAAATAAAAGTACAACTTAATTCAGCATATAAACTGTATTTATAACAATGCATATTTTTATATTTGACAAAAGGCCGTCGCAAAGATAGCAAATGTGAAATATTAATCTATATGTGCTTGAGAAATATATTGTGCCCTGTAATAACATTCAGAAAACGTTTTCGTCATATATTTTTACTACAATAACATGTAAAATAAAGTTCAAAGTCAATGAAAATCGATGTAACTTTCCATTGTTTCTATTTACTTAGTATGTTGTAATTGTTTTTAAATAGTAACATAATTATGTTTTATTGAAACATGAGAACATCTTAAATACTCAATGTAACCCGAAACTTTCTGTTATTTTTCTCATTTCTAGTGAATGTAAAGATGATACCAAGGGTTCAGTTCATAAACATAATTACATTTAAAAATGTTGTCCATCAGTGGTCATATGTTTCATTTAATAGTTAATGTTTGTGATATTATTCTCAGTAACAATAATAATAATAATAACAATAATAATAATAATAATACTTCTAAAAATGTGATTTCTCTTTTATGATACTTATAGATTGAATACTTTTAATTTTATTCCCCTAATATCATACAGTAATGCCAGAACTTTGTTAAAGTGAGGAATTCGCTCAGTTTACGCAGCTGCTTTAAATGTTTATTTTGTTTATTTTCTACTTTGATATGATGTAACGTTTTTCTTACCTAGCAGGGTGACTCAGGCGGGTAATGTTTGGTACTTACATTCCGGAAGTTTTGGGTTCAATTTCCGTTGTTCTTGTTATCATGATAAATTTTTTCCCCTAGACACTTAGGCAAATGTCGGGATGGATATTTACATTCCAAGAATTTTCTCCCATTTCATATTATTTCATTCCGTTGGTTATAGACCGTTGGTGATGGCCCTTATAGGGTCGAAAAGGCCAGAGTGAAGAGGGCTGGTGCGGTGTGACGATAGCTTGCGCTTTGGATAGGTTTCTGCCCCTGCTTCTGGATTGGAAGCGGACTTTTCCTAAGGACTCCACCGACATAGGGTGCCCTATATGGAAACAAGTTAAGCACCTCGTCCACGCTCGCATTGTCACAGCCCCGTACGAGGTGTGATCAAAAAATACCCGCAATATTTGTTTTTCTTAATGAATCTTTATTTATTCATCAATCCACTTCGGATATAATTCACTTGTGTCAGCGCTTTTTCCAATCATGGAATCAATTCTGGAACCCATTTTCCGGTATGCCCTTCAGCTCCTTCAGCGATTGTGTCTTTACCTCATCAATGATAGCAAAATGTCGTCTTTTCATGGTTTTCTTCAGCCTCGGGAATAGAAAGAAGTCGCAAGGGACCATGTCCGGCGAATGTGGTGGTTTGTTTTTTGCAAAAAAATCACCAACAAGCAGCGTAGTGTGAACAGCAATCTCGGAACAAACTTTGCTGCCACTCGTTTCATGCCCAAAACATCCGAAAAAATTGCTTGGCATGAACCAAATGATATACCGACATCATCAGCAACATCTCTGATAATGGTTCGGCGATTTTCCAGAATCATTTTATTCACTTCTTCGACGTTGTCGGCGGTTTTTGATGTGCTAGGACGTCCAGTGCGGTGGTCATCTTCAACGTCTTCACGGCCCTCTTTGAAACGTCTGTACCACTCGTAAGCTCGTTTCTTGCTCAGAGCAGATTCACTAAAAGCCACGGTAAACATTTCGAATACTTTGTTACACTTTATTCCATTTATCAAGCAAAATTTAATACAAATTCTTTGATCCATCTTTTTCGAAAGTAAAAAATCGCCGAGCACACCAAAACACGTCCTTTTTCGACTGTAAACAATGAACTAAACATTCAAAACAGCTGAAAACGCCTACATTGGTCAAAAATATGTGTACCAACAAGCTAAAAAAATTGAAAATCGGATTTATGAAGCTCGCGAAATAAACAAAATTGCCGTTTATTTTTTTATCACACCTCATATATCCTGATCGCTCGGTGTTTTCCTTACAAGGGGTCAGTCTTTGGTACATATAGTACAGGAAATAATTACCTCTGCCCCTGACCATATCTGTTAAAGTTCTTCTACAATTTAAATGTTGCTTAAAGAACGAACGGTGTTTTGAGAAACTTACACAGGCTTTAGAGGACTTTGCTCTTTCGGGTGTGACAGTCTTCAGATGTTCGAGAAATTATAAAAGAACTGAATATCTTTTGAGAAGACAGAAACAAAAGATATTCCGCAGCAGAGATTGCAGAAAGCATCGCCCCTGTGGAGATGAAAGAAAATCGTTGAATGACGTAAAGGATCTCTTAATATTGCACTACGAAACGTTTCTAAGTTTTTACATTATTAGTTATGGGTAAAGATGGTAGAAATTAGCTATTGAAATAAAAAAGCATTTTAAAAATAAGATAAAAAATATTTTACGTTTTGTAACATTTTTGTATTAGCATTTAGGTTTACATTTATTTATTTATGTATTTTAAGATTTATTTTGGCGAAATTTAACTCGTTTGAAAGGATAATTGTATGGTAGAAAATTAACTTTGCACTTTATTGATTTCTCATTTTAATATGTTTTGCTGCAAGCAAATATACATTTTAATTATGAAATTACATAGTATATAGTCATAGATTGTCATTTCAATTAGGTATTCAATCAGAATCACTTTGAAAACATTTACATCTCATGCATAATATGTCTGTTTACACCGAGGGTGCAAAAAATGTATACACATTTTCACAGTAGATATCTATTTAATATATTTCAAAGTTGGAAGGAAAAACACAGTAATGTGTAGTATGATGTTCTGTAAACAGATGCGACTCAAATACATTATGATAGCGTTGCAACGTGACAGGTAAATCAACAATGAACAAATGAAGCTAAAATTATCGTATGATGTTCTGTAAACAGATGTGACTCAATTACGTTATGATACCGTTTCTCCAACAAAATGGAACCAAGATTATCGTTTGAACAGCGGAAAGCAATTTTGAAGTGATATTGGGGGGGGGGGGAATCTGTATACGCCACCCTGGCATCTGGTTTCCTAAACCAGGGCGGATATTGGAAAACCGAGAATATTGTTGAAGTTCAAAGGCAATGGAGACGTGTGCACAGAACAGAACCGCCAATGCGAGTAATAATTCCGTCATACCCGCCTTTTATACACTTTATGGAAATGAGGAATTTTACTTCCAACAGGGTGGTGCACCACCACATTACCTCCGAGACCTACGTGCGTACTTTAATGACAATCTTCCAAGGCAATGGATAGGACGAAGAGGTCCGATTGAGTTTGCACCGCGTTCGCCGGATCTAACTCCGTTGGACTTCTAGCTATGGAAAACTCTTAAGAATGTTGTATAACGTAGAAAACCAGTACACTGGCAGCGCTTCGGGAAGAAATTGAAATGTCCTGTGCTGCAATCGCTGAGGACACTTTCGCAAACGTTGCTCAAACAGTAGCTCAACGTACTCAGAAGTGTATCGACGCTGGTCGGCATTTTGAGCAACTGTTGTAACTGTTAAAGTCTAAGATGATTAGTGCTTATCATTTTCTGTTTGTGTAAATTCAGGCTTGTTATGTTAGCACAGTTTTTTCTTTGCTTGAAGTGCGTATACATTTTTAGCACCCTGTGTATATGTGTGTGTGTGTGTGTGTGTGGTTGTAAATATCAAAGTATGTAAATTTCAATTTCTGTGCTGTGAAGTTGAATTATCTACATCTACATCTACATCTACATCTTTAACAGCTAAGGTTATTGTGAAATTATTTATAACCACATCAAACTTATCTGGATCTAGGTTATTAAAATAAGAAACCTTTTACTTGTAAGTAAGCATTCTCTGGGTATTTTCATCATAATTCTTGCAGGCCACACGTGGGAAAAGCTCATTGAAAGCTTGGCAAGTATATTATTTGTTTCATTTGTTTCATATATTTAGAAAGTTTTACTTGGCACTTTTTCATACATATAATAAGTAATTGTGTTCTTGGCTTTTTCATCGGAGACGTGCATTAAGATTTTTGTATGTGTTAAATGGCAACCACCCTGTAGCATATCTCTCTTACCCTAAATTTAATAAATTAAGTTCATGCCACAATTTTTGGCAAAGGGGTAGTCACATCCTTAATGTTGTGTTATGAACTTATTAGTTTGCTCTGATACTTCACTTGAAACTTTATTGTCATGGAAATAACTTTACCTACAATGAAGGAGGAACTACTATTTAACATGTTTTCCTGAAGCAATAGGAAGAAATCTTTCAAAGTCAAGAAGCGTTTGTCTAAATATACAATGTTGTGAAACCATGAATTGCAGCATGTTATAATTGGGCTAGCAAACAGAACACGATCTAGATCTGGCCACTTTTCCCCAAGATAATTTAAATAAATATTTTTCGAGAGTACAAAAAGATAATCTTAAGCTTGGAATCTAAGCTATTCAATTTTGACATCTTTTTCAAAATGTCCTCCATCGAAAATGTAACAAATGATCTCAAATAATTGCTCTTAAAGCCCGAAAATATGTTTGCATATATGTAGCCCCCAAGCTCAAGAAAAATATAAGACCTGGCCCAAGTGCATGCACACTTTTAAAAAGAAAAGAAAAATAATTACGAAATTATAATTTCGCATTTATTGCCAGAAATGGCCATATTTCGCATTTTGATTGCGAAAATGTACCATCCCTAGTTATGGGCCGGGAAAATTTCTTCTTGTTGTATGTCGCACAATCTTAGTGAAGGACAGAAGTGTTCGGGACTCTCCCGTCTCTGAAATCGTAAGTGATTGAACTATATGATCCGGGTGTCAGTTGTCAGCCTACACATTCCTAATGAAAGTGAAACGAGCAAGGAGTATAACATTGTTCTTCATTAGCAACAGTTCCCTTATAGTGGCCCGGTGTACTGAAGTGCGTGAACTTGCTTCACTCTATGTTTACATTTTAATAGAAGTACCGCCTGTGGTACCACAATGATAAAAACGGGCGTTAAACACCATTAAAAATCGTGTCGAATGTCACCAATTGTCAATGGCAGCACAGCCTCAAGTGCCTCATTAAAACATGTAGTACACCACATCAGTTTGTAACTGAATGATTTACATGAAATAAATTTAAAACTAAATGCTGTTAACAATAGTCTTAATGCTTCGTGGAAACCCTGGGAGGGCGCTACGAATGTTAATTATTATTTTGTCATTTGTAAGTCGTCTTTTCTTGTAATATTTCCTATAAAGGATTTAATTTTACTATTAAAAGCGACATTGCAAATAGAAAACATTGATGGATTAACGACACATTTTTGTCGTTAATCCATTAGTTGGTTAACATAAAAAGCAGTGTATGCAGGAGGTCTCTTTCTAAACCCTTGCTGGTATTCCAGTAAGATATTTTCAAATATTTTTACCCTAGTAGCTAAAATTTCATTACAAAGGCTTGGTTTCTGTTGCAATAATCGTAATATAAAAATGTTTGAATATTTTACTTTGCTTTTCAGCTGATTAATCGCGGTTAAGTCTCCAACATAGCTGCCCTTCCTGAATGGAAGCGTTTTTTATTCTTTTCTTTTTTTATGTGCGACAGCGATACGCATCTCGCGACACTCAGACAAGCGTGAGCAGATGAGTAAGTTTCTTTGATTCCGCCAAGGACAGGCCCAGCGTAACTGAAAGCAGGGTTTGACGCTGTTCCCGGTCAAGGTTGCGGCCTCTCGCAAAGAAAATTCCATATGGTGACACATTCCATGCATACGCTTTGTGCAGTTGAAACTACGTAGCGCTAGACCAGCAGTGCTTGAGTTATTTATGCGGAAATCTTTAACAGTAAATCATTTTCTTTGCACGAATTATTAAGAAGGCAACTGCAAAAAATCACAGTGGTGTATTTTTTTTTTTTTTTGTAAGCACCTGAATATAAGTAATATGATTGCCCTTAATTCAAATATGTTTTCAGTTTTACTCTATCGGGCTAGGTTTTAAACTAAATCACATCAAATGCAATAATGTACTTATGTTTTTTTTTTTTATGAAATACTATTAAGTGTTGAGACATGTAGCTAACACAAAATTATATTTGTAGATTTCATTTTAACGTAAATATTAATGAATATATTGAAGAAACAGAGATTTTATTTAATAATTATAAATTTCCAAACTTTTTTTTCACTAGTTCACTAGTCCACTAGTGTCTCTTTTCAAACACCAACAGTAATCAGCCATCATTGTTCAGGTCGTTAAGGCGCGGACTCTCGAGAGGGAGGTCTGGGAATCGATCCCTGACTGCGTTTTTTTTTCTCCCCAGGATTTCCTCATTCCTCATAAATGGCAAATGTCAGGCAGGTACTCTAAATTTAGGCCTGGTACGTTTCCATCCCAACACATCATTTCATCTAATGTATCATCAGTGTCCACCGCCTGTGGTGCCTCAGTAGTAGAAATGGGCGTTAAACACTATTAAACAAAACCATTGATCATCCCAGTTGCCTGATAGTGGTTTCCATTGTTTTAATGTACTTATAAAACCGCTCACCTTGTTATTCACTCATTGCACCAAGATTCCCAGGGAAGTGATCAATATGGCTGTTGAGAAAATGCACTTTAACACTCATTCTACACCCATATTTCTAAAATGGTGCATTTCTTCCACAATTTCTTTACAGATGTCAGATTACTTGCCAAGAAAATTTTCTGTCACTTTTTTGTATGCCATTCATGCTCACTTCTCTAACTCGGACATCAACTGAGGAAAGATTTCATCCTGCATAAGCTCACGAATCTGGGATCCATCGAAAATACTTAGCTTCAGTTTTCTGTGAGAACTTAGAGAACAAAAGAACAAGAAAGTTGAAACAAACACTATACTTATTCAGAGCAGTAAGAAATTGCTTCATCCGGCCTGATTTAATATGGAGTGGTGGAAGAAGGACATTGGAAGGAGAAGCCAATGGTTCATACTTTTCAATTTTTTCTCCAAGAACTAAATTACTCCTTTGTGGCCAATTTTTTTTTGATCCAATGCTCTGATTTAGCCCTGCTGTTCTATTCACAAAGTGGATCATTTATTACCATTCTCAAATCTCTCAGAATATTTATTTTGTGTATCTGCTCAATGAACAAACAATAAAAGCTGTTGTTTTCTCTAATACCTATTTCTGAAAAACTGTAGCCCTATGAAACAAATCTGAGGCTGGGTTGAGAGATTCCACGTGAAAATATGAACAGTTTTCATTCAGCAAAAATTAGGTAGACCATCATTATTCGAATGCACGATTTTTATAATAATGATATTTGAAATTATCACAAGCAATATCACAAACAGTAATGTTTATTAGGTCTATTTCACGAATAAAATAAAAATTAAAATACAATTCCCTTAAACTTGGTTTACAAAAGTGTAATAATTGTATATTTGTATAATGCATACTTAACCTTTTCAAGCCATCTAGCAGCAGGCGAATGCCGATTGTCAGTAATGCCAATAGAGAAGAGCCAAATACAGTTTGGGACTATTTCATGCATAGAATAAGAATAAACGTTTTATATATTTGAAATTCGCACACGGATTATTAACAACTGTATAAAACATTATATTTACTTATGAATACCTACCTATTCAGAAACCGTGAAAATGAACTAGACGAAAGTCGGCTATTACAATCACTACTGTTAGGTTTATTAATGCAGACTGAGAAAAACAAAGCAGAGAAAATATTTTACCATTCTGAACAAAGTGTTTATTAAGATTTGTGGTTGCTTAGGCAGACATTGTTACATAATTTACAAAATGATTTCAGACTGTTTGAGTGAATACACATAAAGTTAGTTAAGTGTACAATTGTTGAAACCTTAATTATCAAATTTGAAAGGACTGCAAAAGTCTCCATGATACTTGTTCCGGAATTATAGTTGGCTACACTGACCAGAAGACTTGGCACTTGGCGCGATAAAGGGATTTTCAAAATTTTACGTTAATTTCACTGCGAAAGTGACTATGATTGGTCCAAATTCAAAATTTCGTTTCGTTTCATTGGTCGATTTTATTATGACGTTATATAAGTGAAATAGCATAAACCACTATATAATAATCACAATGCTTTTTATACGTGCATAATTTTCATTTATTTGCTGGGGTATGGAGGACTTTCATTTCTGTATAAATAGATATCTTCTTCTCATTTGGCACTACAGCTCGGGATGAGTCTTGGGATGCCGCAGCGACCTCTGCTTCCTCTACTTTCGTCTTACGACTCAATTGAAAGAGGACAGTATTGCAGAGGGGCATGTAACCAGCATGCCGGCACCCCACCTGTTCCCTATAATGCAGCTTTATGATCGAAGAACGCCACGTCTTCATCAGGCAGCTACCCAATTGTCCTCACGAGGTTGAGCGGACCCATTTCCAGTAACCTCTGACTTACATAAAAATTTAAACAAGTACCTACCCGGAATCGAACGCGAACCTCCCGGCCAGTAGTCAGCAACGATAAACACTAGACAAAGGAGGTGGTCATAAATACCTATCTGTTGAATATAAGTTCAATTATAAAAACACGTCAGTTTAGATATTGAGGGGAAAGTTTAAAGACATTGTTGATTAACTTGTAGGTATCACCCCCTCACCATAGTTAAGTTGGTCCTGGTGGTGTATTGGTAACCATACTTACCTTCTAAATGCCAAGTTCAGTCCCGGCCAGGTTCGGTGGATTTTTTCGGGCGTAAAAATCCTAAGTATGGCTTCCTTCGGAAGGAAAGTAAAACCATGGGTCCCGTGTCGTACATTTACGGCACGTAAAGAACCTCAAGTCTGAAAGAAGAGGCCTATGAGCAAAATTTGTCGGTCGTTTCACGCCCTGAATTGAATGGGAGGCTGACGACCTGAGACAAAGAACGTCCGTAAATAAACCAAATCAAAACCCTAGTTAACCCCCTTTGACATTTCAAAAGGCATCCTTACGTTTTGATACTTAAAATTTAAAAAGAATACAATTGCTATCACATCATCAGTTGTAGTGGTTGTTGTTATTGTTATCATCATCATCATCATCATTATACCCCGCAGCCAGGGCTATTGTTATTGCTGTTTAAATTTTAACAGTACACTACTACTGCTTTTGGTACTTTGCTGCAATAGGAAGGGCAATTCATCTCGTTCGAGAGTCTACACTCCAGCAGCCAAAATCTCGAGAAGCTCGCATTCCCTCTTGAGCGAAATGAATGGTGCTGCGCTCTCTGTGTGCGTGTGCGAATCATAGTGTGCTGTAAACATTGCTCTCTCGAAGCGGGGGCCTGGAGCGTTTTAGAGGATCACAATTTTGCAACTTCTTTTTTTACTCTACCTTGCTTTCAGGATACCTTACCTTATAGAATCTTCCCACATTACATTTATGTTAATATTACCATAACCGCGTAGCTGTTATTAGAACAAATCCCAGTTCAAAACAGACGAACTCAGAAGTGCGTTAACGATTGCTAAAGCGCGTTGCATTACAAGTACGGGGAAGTGTTTGCTAGGTTTGTACACAAATTGCGTGGCATTTTCGGTGCGAGAAACGCCTATGCAAAGATTTGTTCAACCACCCGTCAACTACGGACCAAAAAGAAACCAACCGTCCTCAAATGTTGCTGAAAGCGACAGTGATAGGCTTCATTTACAATGAAAATTAATCGTAACGTAAAATTAAACGTAAAAGCTAAAGGCTATGTACTGTAATGGAACCATTCACAATGAGCCATGTACATATAAAAATAAACGTACAATTAGGCGTAGACTTAGAAGCTTGCAAGGTCCAATGTTTTGCGTCTACTTCTAACTCAAACTTAAGAAATCAGCCAATCAGATCACAGCTGCTCTGTTTGTAGAGCTCTATGGTGGAATTTATCCATACACGGAGAATGGAAATCAAATGCAACTCTTGCTGCCTGCTGCTGAAGTCCCGAGCGACGGCGGAGAGAGCCGAAGGTGGTAACCCACAGATAGCTAGATAATAAGGCTTTCAAGCGAATAGTAACACACACAGAATGCGCTATAAATTGATGTTTATGATTTTTTTTCATCTGCAAACAACAGAGATTTGCCACCATTACATTCATTTACCCGCACCTATAAATTTATATTTATGAAAAACCACTGAGTCCATCAGTTTATAGGATTTACCCGAAGTTAGCGTTATATATAAATTAATTGCGAATTCCAATAAGAGCAGATTTGCCACCGTTGCAATATTTTACCCACCTAACAATCCCCTATCAATTTATATTTAAAAGGGGGACAACGCATGGGTTATATTATGTTTAACAAAAAATAATACATGCAACATTTACACTGCGGGCACGCTCACTAGTTCGGCTCTCTCCGCTATCGCTCGGGACTAGCAGCACCTAGCAGCAGAAGTTGCACTTGATTTCCGTGCTCCGTGTAAGGGAAAGTTATATTAAAGAGAGTTGAAGATCAGTGACTCTGTAGACAGAATGGCGTCAATGGACAAAAGATTAATTGCATTATAAGAAAAGCAATCGTTGCTCATTTTACTCCAAACAAATTAGTTACTGCACTTTGCATACGCATAAATGCTACCGACGTCTGCTCAGAAGCAGCCATTTTCAATCAGTTGTTAGTTGATCTTCGCTTGTTCTTATTTTTGATTGGCAAATACGTACGTTTGGATCTTTCATTGTGAATGCCTACACACTACTAAGTTAACGTGTTACGTCTTATTTTATTATGTTTACGTTTTATTTTCATTGTGAATGCGGCCTTACTGAGAGTTCCATAAAATAGAGTTCGCCATCGGTCATTGAAAACATCACTTAGCACATCTGGTTCACCTATTCAGGATTAACCTGATTCAAGAACTGATGCCAAACGAACATTTGATACATCGGGTACTAGAATATCAGCAAGTAAATTTCGACTTTACTAAGAAAAGTCGGCCGATTTTTCAACTCAATGAGTATGGAAATTGTGAAAGGGATTACATTGAACTACTGGAAATGATCGTTGAGCAGATCAGTGCAGGAGGAGAATGGTTCATTTCATGCAAAAACTTCTGGAGCCGGTGCATGCGATGCCTGAGAATTACAGTTTGATGCCGATTTTGTACCAGTGGAGTGATCCATCTTATATTTTGGAAGATGAGACTGTATTGCAGGTTTTGTGGTCTCATTTGAAGGGTGTGGACATGAGGGACGTGTGATTCCAGTAGGATGGCGCCACTTGTCTGTCATAAGGCTTGCGAAAAAAAAACGAAACAAACTTTATTGACGATTCATTGTTTGCAACCACGATCAAAATCGGCCACCACCATTCCTTAATTGAGCGCAGAAAATTCAAGAATTGAAGACTAAAATCAACCGCAAATAAACATTTTTGTCAAAAGAATACGATAGGGTCAGATTATTATTATTATTATTATTATTATTGTTATTATTGTTATTTAGCCTCAATGTTTACCTTTGAAAATTATGTAACAACTCTATTACCGAATACTACTAAAAGTTTTTAAATTAAATGGTGCGTTATTTCTGAGGCATAGCTAATTCTCTCTGCATAGATTTGCTTTCTTCATGGAGAGTTTGATAGAATGTCATTTTGTAGAAAATTAACATGAACGGCGAGTTATCGAATCAGCGCCGTACTTGGTAACCTGCGACTTTCGAAAGAAGAAAATTTGTGCAGTTCAACCAACAGGTGCAATTTACCTTTCTCCTCTCGAAGGTATGTTGAGCTCTTCCTTGGCTCCACTCTTGCACCTTCTAGAGAAAGTGTTCCTATAGGCACGTTCTCAACGATAGGAATCTCAGAATTATGTGCGAACTGTCACATGCAGTCTTTTACAAGAATCTCCCAGCTTAATAATGCAAGAAATAAACAACTAATAATACAAGATATAAAAACTACAACATGCATATTACCTCAGATACATTTTAAAACTTAGCTTGATCGTGATACATATGTCGCGGTCCCCTACCTCAGCACCCGATTAAATTATCATTTTGTACTTATTCAACAAATTGGAATCGAACTGGGAGGAAAGCTACAACACTAATTTAAAGAAATCGTAATCTTCGTTACTCAAAACGGAATCACATTAAAGAAATTTATCAACTGAAATGCAAACAATATTCAGATTTTAGAACTGCATTATATTTATAACCAAAAAGGTTTACTTATAATCATGATGGACGTCAACTAAATACCATCCTGGAGCATTTGGTGATCATCTACTCACCTCGAGCTTTCACAGTCGTCTCTATAAAAATCGTTAAAGAAGCTTCTCCTTATGTCGCGCATAGCTGACGTTAATTTCCTTACGGAATATTTTCCAACCGTCACTTCACTTCTTAACTGACTCAATATTACAATACATTTCCCCACATTGTCGACTCCCCCATATGCCACACTATCCGAAAAGCTAAATAAATATTACTTTGTGCAAATTCAAGATAAATGCTTCACAATTCTACAAAAGAGGCGGGACGCTCTGGATAGCATGAAGAGCACGTACCATAAGTTTCCGGCCTCGCCGATAAGGATTATCGCCGTCACAAAATCATTATCTGATGTCATACATTATCCGCTAAGTAAATAATTGCAGCTGTAACTTCCGCCCGCTGTGTTCAGTTGTTCAGATATAGTTGCATAAAAAGATGTGTAGAAGATGGTGTCATCTTCAAAATTCAGTATCGAGCTGTTATAAAGCTCTTCACAAAAGAAGGACTTACCCTAAATGAAATTAAACAGCGATTGAACGGTGTATATGTGGAAACATCCCGCTCATATTCTACCGTAAAAGAAATGGACCAACATCGAGAAAGCATTGAGGACGAAGAGCGTGTAGATCGGCCCTTGGAGGTGCTCACTCCTGAAAACATCGCTCTTGTGAATGGAGAAAGAAGGAATACTCTTCATTGACTTCAAGGAGAGGACCACCACAGTAATGGGGAGTACTATGCTGGCCTACTGCACAGACTACGTGGTTACATCAAAGAGAAAAGACGAGGAAAACACGCCGATGCGCACAGCTCTTGTTATAAAGGAAGCTGTGAAGAAATTTGGTTTCAAGGAGATCGACCATCCATCCTACAGCCCAGATCTAGCTCTCAGTGACTATTTTCTCTTCTCAAAATTCAAGAAGGTCCTGCGAGGAAGGAAATTTAAGTGTAACGAAAAAGTGATGGATGGTGTTTATGCCTATTTTGCAGACAAGGCTTCTGACTATTTTGGGGGGGGGGGTTGAAATGTTAATTGAAAGATGTGAAAAGTGTATTGCAATAAAGAGGAACTATATTGAAAGTGAAATATAGTTTTTGTATTTATCATACCTAGAACATGGTTAGGTCTGAAACGTATGGACCTACTCTCGTATCTAGCACAGTCGCTGAGGTTCAGACTCTATTCGGAAGGTCCGGGGAATCTATCGGACATGCTCGTCTAACCTTGGGGTTATTTCGTAATTTCCTCTGGTCACTTAGGCGAATGCTATGTTGGGCATTTTCATTCACGAATATGCCACTATCCCGTTTCATGTCACTTAGTTCCGTTGATACGGTCGAAAGTGCCAGGGCGCGCTGTGATGGTGGCTTGTTCTTTGGAAATGGAAGCGAATTTTTTGAGGAACTCGTACAACTCGGGAGGAGTGGGTCTCTATCGACGTTCCATTTGAAAACATGTTAGGGACCGCACCTGCATGTTGAAAGTTACCATTGAGTCTGGCCTCCTGGTATCCCTCACCGTATTCTTTCCTTTTGAATACACGAAGACCGTACCATGAACAAGGCTCTCCGCCCCAGGCCATCGATGCGTTCAATTGTGTTTTCTATTTGTTGACCTTGAACTAGTAAAAAGTGTCACTTTTGTCGCGAAATACTTCTTGAGCCTGTCCGAGGATTTCGCGCGAAATGTTTGTGCATTCCAAAGTTGTTCTTGCTCTTGTTAGGTTGCCGAACCTGAAATTTAACAGACTTTCATCTGTTTATTTCGCGATATGTTTATCATTAATGTGAACACGTTGCTCCTCGTGTATTGCTTCATTATGTTAGTGTATATTGTTATCGGCTAAAATGGAAGCGATACACGAAGGATCAACACGTCCAGATTCTGATAGTGCACTTTAAGTACGGTGAATGTTATGCGGAGACCGTTCAAAGACTTCGTGTAATTTTTGGTAACGTATTAACAGTGCAGAGACAGGTAAGGGAATTTGAAGATACAGGATCGACAGAGAACATCAAATCACCTGGACGTTCTCGTCGATCAATAGAGAATTTTGCCACGTCAGTCAAAGCGTTGCTAAGAGCTCCATTGAAGTCGATTCGCCGCCGCTCTCAACAATTAACCATTCCGAGAAGCAGTTTACATCGAATCTTATCAATAAAACTGCATAAGATCGAAGTAACACAAGAACTGAAGCCGAAGAAACATTTGCTGCGTCGAACATTTACCTCTCTCGTCACGGCGATCAAAATTGGCCACCGACATCTGTGATCTGAACATTTTTTACGAAACACATGTTTTGTTTCGTGTTTAATGACAGAGTTTGTGCTTTATATTACTTTTCAAACAAATGTTTTTATTATTAAAACAAAAATTGCGTTCATTATGGTACATCTGTTTGTTTATTAGGATGCTAAGAAAACACAAACTACAAGGGGCCTCCATTTATCTGACCCAGGCCATTTTAGATGTACCCCTCACAATTACAATTTCACAATAATTAATAATATATTGATGTCTTAATCTAAATTATGAAATAAACAGGACACAAATTGTTCACTTCTATTGCACCAGACCCGAATCCCCGGTTCATTCAGCACAACGTACTGGAATTCCAGCGGACCCGGCTCTGACCCGACCCCAGGTACCAAATGATGTCTATACTCTGTCTATGCCATTATTTTATCGACTACATACTATTACTTGGGCGAATTTTCTTCTTTCTTCACTGATCATTTTCACTTCTATTTATTTCGTCGGTCCTGGTGGTGTAGTGGTTACCATACATGCCTCCTACCCAAAATCGCGGGTTCGAACTCGGCAAGGACCAATGGATTTTTTCGGGCGTAAAAATCCTAAGTATGGCTTCCTTCGGAAGGGAAGAAAAGCCGTGGGTCGTACATTTACGGCACGAAAAAGAACCTCAAGCCTGAGAGAGAGACCTCTGAGCAAAAAAATTAAGGTACTGTTTGTAGATTTTGATGTTACCTATATAATAAAGAACGAGGTATTCAGAAAAAGTTATAAAAACCATTTCATATCCCTTTATATTTAAATCTAACAATGGATATTTGTGAACTAATAATATTACATTTTCGTAACATATTGTAATTCTTTTTTATTTTATAATAAAGAACAGACTTTAAACATTCAACACGAAATTTAATTTAATTTTAATACCTCTTATAGAATCTGTGAAACAAAATGTGTCAAACTTTTTTCACCCCTTCAACTTAACTATGATCTAAAAGAAGCGTGTAGTACCCAATGAGATTTCCTTGTTCAAGTGTACTGTCTTAAAATGCGTCACGGCACTCCGACAACAGGACACGAATGATTATGGTAGGCGAAAACGGTAAGGCGGACGTGAGCATGTTCTTAGAAAGTATTTACCCGGAGTTCACCAAGGAAAACCTTGGGCAAGTAGCGGAATTCAAATTAGCAGGGTTCTGTAACCGCTTAGCTAGAAATTGCACCGTCTACGTCAGGGGCAGACGTCGCCACTTGGCCATGGTTGAAAGAAAATAATGTGCAGTATGTGTATACTGCTTTATTATTGAGAAGAGCTGTAGTTTTCCATTTCCTTTGCAGAACTACACTGTTATGGATGCAGGTTTACAGCTCCGAGTTCGCTTACTTCTTATATTAACTTCCATCTTCACGAAACGTGGTCGCAAGTAAGCGCATCTTCTGAGGAACCTCTGAGAGATGCATGGAACCAGACAGTGCACGGTTTGCCTGACGACACCTACATATACAACTGCACTGCTACTGCTGAGGATAGAAGCCTTCTAGAAATTTAATAACAAGAATTAGCTTTAAAACGTTGCTATTAAATAAAAAAATCTTGGTTTTCAGTAACGAACTAATCGATGGTCGTTTAATTAAAGTCTGGAATCTGCAGGATGAAGAAAGCATTATATAGTTCCTGTGTTTTGAAATTACAATTGGTCATATAAGCTTTGTATAGTATCCCCCCCCCTTTTTTTTAACATTCAGGCAATACGAATCGAAATAAAGCAACTACTCCACAACTACACATGAAACTTTACTAGCCAGACACGAAACAACAGAGACCTGGGTTTCAAAATTAAGAAGGGAACTGGAAAAATAGGCAAGGATAACATTTGGATCGCAGAGTGGGGAAACAGAAGAGGGGTTTGGAAAAAAATTAAAAAAAAAACGCTTGAAGGACATTAATGGACAGTTGACTCGTTCGGAATTTGCAGAAAGAATTTAGCTGAAGATACAATCGAAATTGAAAACCGAATGGGATATGGAGCGTTAAATCCAAACAGGGGTCAAACTCTGCAATAAGGGACTCGCTTTGTTCGGATGACTAAAGTAATAGACAGAGAGGGTATGAGAATCTGCCCTATTATGTGCGGAGAAAGAATCTTGGGAACATATTCTGGCGTACTGCAAGGGAGCGGAAGAATGGAGAAAGAGATATCTACCGACCCCGTTTGTTAACGAGGAGAGAGGACAGTCTGTAAATCATACAATAAAAATGTCAATGCTGGACTTTAGGTAGTAGATAATAAGGAACAGGAAGGAAGTAGGTCATTTTTAAACAAAGTGAGACAGCTGAGATCGTAAGAGACAAACCGGGAAGGGGAAGGATAAGCGACACATGAGACACGATATATGTTTTTTTTTTAATTATGTTTACATATACCGAGGGTGGCAAAAAATGTATGCACACTTTCACAGTAGATATCTATTTGATATATTCCAAAGTTGTACCGAAAAACAACAGTAATGTGTAGTATGATGTTCTGTAAATAGATGTGACTCACATTACGTTATGCTAGCGTTGCTACAACAAAATGGAGCCAAGATTATCGTTTGAACAGTGGAAAGCAATTTTTAAGTAGTATTGGAAAACCGAGAATGTTGTTGAAGTTCAAAGGCAGTGGAGACGTGTGTGCAGAACAGAACCGCCAACGCGAGTAACAATTGCTCGCATTCGAGACAAATTTGAGACTCGCGGTACCGTATGCAATAGGATGGTGCACCACCAAATTACTATCGAAATGTACGTGCGTACTTGATGACAATCTTCCAAGACACTGGATAGGACAAAGAGGTCCGACTGAGTTTCCACTTCGTTCTGTTGGACTTCTACCTATGGGGAACTCTTGTATACCGTAGAAAACCAGCTACACTGGCAGCACTTCGGGAAGAAATTGCAATGGCATGTGCTGCAATCGCTGAGGACACTTTCGCAAACGTTGCTCAATCAGTAGTTCAACGTACTTAGAAGTGTATCGACGCCGATGGTTAGCATTTTGAGCAACTGATGTAACTGTAAAAGTTTAAGATGATTAGTACTCATCATTTTCTGTTTGTGTGAATTCAGTTTAGTTATGTGAACACAGTTTTTTCTTGCTTGAAGTGTGTATACATTTTTGTGGCACCGTCTGTATGTGAGGAAGCGTAAGTTATTTACTTTTGTATTGTTTTCTTTTCTGTTTATTTTATTTAGATATTTAAACTTTTCTATCATATCTATTTTTTCTTCTTCCAATTATTAAATAATTTAATTGTATATACTCTTTGTCTCTAAAGGAGTTAAATATGGGTTCTTTTTCTCTCTTCCCCTGTCTCCAAGTACAAACTTACCGGAACAATAGTTTGCATCACGAATACAAACCAAATCTGTCACAGATAATGCCTGCAACCATAAACATCAGGTATGCGATAGAATTGCGCTACAGACATTTTTACTCATTAATATCATATAACTGAAAAGCACGAGAATATTACACTGAACCATTAAACAAACTAATTTACGTTCTGATCAGTTCACCTTTAATTTATTAGCATACAACTATAAGCATTTTAATGCATGATTTGACTATAGCTGTTTTATTTGCCCTAGAGGATTCTTCTGGCTTGGGTAACCCTGGAATAGTCTTGCAAGCGCTTAATCTCATGACTTCTGACGTAACAGACCACCATCAAACTCCATGTTTACCTGTGAGTGTTAATTCAACATGTTTTTTTTTTTTTTTTTTTTTTTTTTTTTTTTTTATTCCTCAAATAAAAATCCTTTCCCAATATATCATTTCATTTCAAGTATTATCAGTGTCATCGCCTGTGGTGCCTCAGTAGTAAAATCGGGCGTTAAACACTAATCATTTATTTCATAAATATTTACACTTATATTAGAATTTTGTTAATATTGCAAGATGAGGTTGATAATGTTTACATTTTAGCTCTTCAACTACAATCTGCTTTCTATGATTATAATAAAGTTTTTAGTATGCCTTTTTATTACTTGTTCAGGTTAGCTAGCCAATTTTCTTTATTTTTGCATTAATGCTTTTTTTTTAACATTCACTTTAACAATTTACTGTTAAACTGTACAACTGTTCTTAGCGTGCTTTACTTAGGATCTTATACAAATAACACCCTGGTTATGTATGTAATTTTCCACTGACTACACATTTCAACATTATCTACATAAATATTTTCTTTGTTTAATTTAACCACTTTTTTCTACCACTTCTCTCTTATCCTCTCTACATGGCTACCAAATTTTCCCAAAAACTCCTTGCTGACTATTCAAAAAAAATCTAATATCAGCATTTCTATCTGTAAATTATTCCATTTTCTAATTCACATTTCTTCTATCCAGACTTTAGTTTCTAAGTATTCAGCTATATAATGTAGATCCTTTTATATTTTCCCACATAATGGACACACTTTCTTTTTAATCTAATCCACTTAACTCTAATATACCTGCTTTACCCCTCCCCCCCGCCAAATCTCCCTTCCCCTTCTGTTACAAACATCTACATATTTTTCCGTATCCCCTCTTTCTTAAATTTCCTATAATATTTCAAGTTACTCTTGTCTTTAAACTATTCATATTTCTTGCTCTTTTAGAATCCCGAACCATTCCAGCGCACAAAACTTTCCATTACAAACCTAAAACTTCTAATTAAAACTTATTAACCTTGTTACAACTTACATGCCAGGAATTACTTTTAGATCACCCCCTAATCTTAACAGCATATTTCGTCGAAACCTATCTCCATCGAATTTATATCGCCCCGCTGCAGGTTCATATGCTTGCTAACGTCCTAAACGTAAAACCTGTGCGCTAAACTATGCCGTGCCATTCATTCCATAGCCCTAATTTATCCAGAGAATTTAACATTTCTTCATTTACTACTTGTTATTCCAAGAACGCCGTATATATGTTATCTTGTAAGCTTTGCAAAGCATTTTATATTGATTTAACTTCTACTGTTGTTTCGCTACGTATGAACAATCATAGACGTTCTGTTAAAACGAAGTCTCCCTTGCCCAACATGCCCTGTTTCACTGTAAGGATTTTGATAATGCTTTTAATTTAACACTTATTGATGCTTTCATAGCTCTGAAAGTTTACTCAGAGATGAAGAAATGACAGCTCTATTTTTGCATAAAGCTCATATACGACCGGGTTTAAATCTTACGTATTAATATATATTTTTATATTCTCTCTCTCTCTCACTCTTGTTGTTTTTTTTAATCTTTTTCCATGCGTTGCGTTACCTTCGATATTCAACATTTTTTTCTACGTTCACTTGTCTTCTTGCCTAAGAAGAATGCGAACTGTTCGAAAATTTGTGATAGTAAATCTGTGACTTTCCAAGCGTTTTATCCTTTTTCTTCTTACATAGTTATTGTTTTATACAACCCTTCCTTTTTATAGGGTTTTCCTTACTGAACGTATCACAACGTTTCTTGCTCCGTGTAATAAGTTTATATACATGTAATAAATTATCTGTGATTTGCCACAATTGCTGAAACAGGTGGGTGTATCTGTAATTGTAAATATACGTAAATAAAATGTTATGCTGCCATGGTATTTGGGGAGGATAATTTAGTAATGAATTTTAGAATGCTCAGTTCCGTTCACTTTGCCCTGAACCATACTTTGCTCACTTTGTTTATTTATAACACTTTTTATTTCAGAAATGTTTGCGGTGGTAATTTTATAGTATTAGATGATTCACCTCTTATAAATGAAATCATAAGATAATTGAATAAATTAGCAAATAAAGGAATGCTTTACCAATACAGATCACAGACCCCAAAGGAACATTTTCAAATGTATCGCACAACTACGTAAAGAATACAGTTTATAAATATCTACTGTAAAGGCAGAATGATTTCGGAGGGAATAACATGCTAGATCAAAACATCTTTAGTAGGAACATTGACGTGAAAAAACTTAACCATTTCAGCCGTGGTAATCTCATTCAATTCGGTTAGATATATAAGATTCGCACACATTGAGTTAAGAACAATAAAGAACCCCAAATAAAGTAGCAGTAGTTCTTTATTGTAATAAAATTGTGTATACATTAGAAATATGCTTTATGCATGAATTATCCACAGTACATGAGTAATTATGATGCACTATTAGAAAGAGGAACAAATTGTAATAAAAAATAACCATTATTAATTATAATTAATAAATAGAATTTTTTTACAAATGGAAAAAAGGTATATACAGATATATGAATTGAAATTAACTCAGTTATATCATTAATTAAAAAAACTTCAAAATTATTATCATATCAGCCATTATTGGATCAATTGGAGCGATAAAGAATGTATTTTTCGTAATTCTTTTATGTTTTAAAAATAAAGCATGATTTTAATTCAAAATATTATTTTTAGTAACATATTATTTATAATTATACTAGTTATTACGTTCTAACCAGAAAATAAATTGCTTTTAGATTCGCGTACTTTGGCTAGGAAAATTCACATTTCAACCAATTAATGTGGTTCACCCCAGCTTGCAGTCGACCTCTAATTGTTTAAAAAAAGGTTTTTCTGGAAACACAGTTTTTCTCATGTGTTCCCAGTGGGTAGATCGACCAAGATTTTGTGCAGGGCATGTCGAAAAAGGGGATGGGTAAACGAATACAAATAAGGCGGTAGTGGTAGTAGTAAAAATATATATATTTGTTACAAATCTAACTCATCCATGTTGCGGTCCTGGGACCGTTAATGCTTTCCTAATGCACTAGGAAATACATGAAATTACAAAAAGTAATATTTAAGTTTTTTAAATACACAAATAAAACAAAAAGAAAAGCGCGTGTGTGTGTGAGAGAGAAAGTGCAAGTTATTTATTTTCGTACCCTTTTCTTTTCAATATATATATATATATATATATATATATGCAATTAATTCCAAAAAATGTCGTGACTCATGTTTCCTTACCCCTCTTCCGGGATGTCTGTCTCTTCCGATCTAAACTGTCTCCCTTTGTTTACAAATTTACCTACTCCCTCCTCCTCCTTCCTATCTGCCAACAAAATCCAGCACTGCCACTGCCCTCTTCCCTCGTTAACAACTGCGGCCGGTAGATAAAAATAAAGTATGTGCTGTAAAGCATGATTCCTAGTTCAGAAGCTTGAATGTCTACGAAACATAAGGTGAATAAAATAACAGCAGAAGTAATAATAAATGACAAGAAAAAAGGCAAAATAAAAAAGTACACTAATCAGATAAGTTGTCGAAATATTGCGCTTTTAAAGTATAGACATAAATGGAGACAAAATTAAAAAAAATTCCAAGTGAAATCTACAGTATCAATCAAAAGTTAGAACGGAATGAAATAATCTGAGTTTGGGACAGTTCAAAGGAACTAATTACTGGAGAAATAAGGAAATGAAGATAAAATTTAGTAGAAGAATATGTAAGAAAACAATAGAAGTAATATAAGGAATATAAAAAAAAAAATAATCACAGCAAATCATGGCGCAGTGTAAATGAAGGAACTGACGAATAATATGATAAATAAAGAAAAAACTGATAGAAGACTAAGGGATAGAACCAGGGAGGTTGAATATAAATCAAGCAGTCAACAAAGCAACGAAGATAAGCAGCAGAATGTAACCAAAAAAAGAAATGCGGATCGAATTTGGAAGTGGTAAGTAAAATAATAGTAATAATATATTTCTTTATTTATTTTACTTAGCGAAGTTAAGGTTCCATTTCACCTTAAAAGGGGGGGGGGAAGGAAAAAGATAATGGAAACATTACAATATATATTCACAGATTTACTTGTTAAGCATAGACAGTCGGTGCTCTATGACCTTGCATAGTCTCTGCTGTCATGCGCTGTGTTTGATGAAGGCCGACCACAAGCTGGCTGACCTGCTTTTTCTTTCTCTTCTTCCTCCTCTTCAAAGTACTTGCATACCGGAACTGCAAATTCTCACGTACAAAATATCGCAATATCACTCTGTGTGCAATGCTGGCCAGCTTTCTCCACTTGGAACAAGTCAGAAGGAAATCCATCAGTGTCTCTGAGCGCGGTTGGAATTGAACCCAAGCCTCTTTCATGCCAGCCACAGCGCGCCCTACGTGGCGTACAAAGTAATACCGAAAGGTGTACTGTTATTCTGTTGAATGCTATTGAACCCTGAAGTTGAAAAGAGAAACAGCCTATCTTAGGCTTTCCACATATATCTGATGGCAATTTACCGGATCTTCGTTTTGTTTTTCAACGAACGCGGACCGAATCTGAATCTGACAGGTCACAGTTGTACACACAGACAGTTAAGGACGCGTAGTGCTGTTGATAAGGCAAGATTAAGAATACGAGGATAGATCCATAAGTTTCCGGCCTCGCCGATAAAGATTATCGCCTTCACAAAATCCTTATTAGGTGTCATACCTTGTCTGTAAAGAAAATAATTGCAGCTGTAACTTCCGCTCCACTGTGCTCAGTTCAGATATAGTTACATAAAGAAGGCTATGTGTAGAAGATTGTGACACGTTAATAATTGAGTTTCGAGCTGTTATTAAGTTCTTCACAAAAGAAGGACTTACTCCAAATGAAATTAAACAGCGATTGGACGGTGTATATGAGGAAACACCCCCCCCCCTCCTCATATTCTACCGCAGAAGAATGGGTCGAGAAACCATTGAATATGAAGAGCGTGCAGGTCGACCCTTGGAGTGCTCACTCCTGAAAACATCGCTCTTGTGAAAGGAGATAATATGGAAGACCGGCAGCTAAAAGTTACAGAAATAGTAGCAAGGTTGCGCCTTTACAAAACAACAGTCCTTTGAATTATTCATGTACAATTAAACATGAATAAGTCGCGGATTTGTGAGCAGGAGGTCTAGGGTTCGAATCCCGTCAGGGCCGTCCTCCCTGACAGGTTATTAAATATCCTTTCCCAATTTATCATTTCATCTCATGTATCATCAGTATCCACCACCTGTGGTGCCTCAGTAGTAAAAACGGGCGTTAAACACTACTCAAAAAAAAAAAAAAAATACGAATAAAGTTAGTGCCTAGACTTCTTTACTCAGTCCAAAAGCAGCAACGAGTCATCTGTTGTCAGACATTTTTGGAGCTCTCCCGTGGCAACGAGAGAGAAGTTCTGGGAAACATCGTTATAAGATATGAAACTATGGTCCTCTACTATGATCCCTTCTCCAAAAGAGAATCAATGGAGTGGCGTAAACCTGGCGAAGCACGGGTTCTAAAGGCCAAGGTCACTCAGTCAACCAAGAAGATCTTGGACACAATCTTTTGGGACTGTGAAGGAATACTCTTCATTGACTTCAAGGAGAGGAACACTACAGTAAATGGGGAGTACTATGCAACATAGACTGGCTGGCTTACTGCATAGACTACGTGCTTCCTTCCATCAAAGAGAAAAGCCGGCGAAAGCTGAGTGGTGATGTGCGCCTTCTTCACTACAATGCGCCTGTGCACACAGCTCTTGTTGCAAAGGAAGCTGTGAAGAAATGTGGCTTCAAGGAGAGTCACCATCCACCCTGCAGCAGATCTAATGCCCATTTTGCAGACAAGACTTGCGATTATTGCGGGAGATTGAAATGTTAATTTAAAGATGTGAGAAGTGTATTGCAGTAACTATACTGAACAGTGAAATATAGTTTTCGTCTTTTCGTTTATCATAGCTAGAAAATGGTTATATGGAAACTTATGTACTTACCCGTTTGTGTGCATGGAAACACGAGAATAAATGTGTAATTACCAAAATTTGACAGAAAAATACACAAAAACAACATCCACAATTTTAGCTCTTTATTAATATTGATTTTTCCATATATATAGGAATCATTTAACATGTATGTACTAAACCTTATAGAGGCCTTAAAACAATAATAGGTTTTCAATTGTGTCATGTATTATTATTATTATTATTATTATTATTATTATTATTATTATTATTATTGGGCGTAAAGAAGTTACCTGTAACTGAAAAGTCCGTTGAAAGTAGGCAGTTGGATGTGGTTACGTAAAAGTTTAATGTGATTGTTGGTTGAAGTTCTCCCACCACGACGTTAGTCAGGAAACTTGACCGTGCAGATAGACATGTTTGTTGTTGGAGTCCGCGAAAGGCAGGGGGAAAAAAGTGGAGCCCAATGTGTGCGACTTTAACAAATGTAGCGGATAATTAGGTTCATGTAAATGTCGGCCGGTTAGTTCTGTTGGTTAGAGCGCCGTGTTCATAAAGGAAAGGTCTGGGTTCCCCACGGGTCAATTTCTTTTTCTGTGTTGTAATATTCATGCTTTATGTACAGTGTTCTTAATAGATTAAGTTTACTTTTTAGGGAGGACAACACATAGGTTGCAATTTTAGGTTCGGTTAGCTTTAAAAAGAACTCTAAACTAACACTATGTGTCGTTCGGGACTACGGAATACGGTTTTCTCCGCTGGCATTCGTAAATGGAGGCGTTACCCCAACACCAGGCACGTCTGTCCACGTGCAGTAAAGCATTAGTCGCTCCTGTTATAACTTTTCCCGCGTGGCTTGTGGATGTCTGGATAGCAAAATAGCCGTCCGTCTACATACAGAAACTAGAACTACACCCTACGTACAAACGAAAAGCATCAGTTGATTACCCACATGCATATAACTGCTGTGGCCTACTCCTGAACCTTTGTAATCCCTGGGGAACATGCCCATCTGTAGCATAACTGAGGAGTGCAAACAGTCTCTACCTCCAACGATATCAATATAAGAAACAGAAACACATTAGAATCATCAATATTCTCTGCTAAAACCCTCTTCGCGGTTAGGAACACCAGCAACATTTTATAGGCAAGCTGCCAAATAGACTTGACTTGGCTGTAGTAGCTGGTTAAACATCTAAGAAGAAAGACGGTGAGTTGCTGCTTTTGGACTGCGGAAAGAAGTCTAGGCACCCATTCTGCACTAACCTTATTCATGTTCAAATGTAAGAGAAAGAGGAGGGAACTAGTTCCAAATAAAACCTTTACAAGGAAAATCAGTAATAACATGGAAAATACAAAATTTCTCTCAACAAGAAATACCTTGAAAAGAAAGCATACAGTTAAATAAACAAACAAATGTCATAACATTATTACTATGTAACCGCAGCTTCGTAGACGCTACCAACTTGACTGGAAGGAAAATATTTTGATTTCAAACCCAAATCCCTCACCCCCAAAACGAGAAAAACCTGGCATCTGCCAAAATGTTACGATGTACGACGTACCTCGAAAAACCATTATTATGAGGGTCACACTGCAAGTCGTGAGCATCCATTTTTAAAATGCAAATGTTAACAATGTAACAAAAAGGGCTGCAGGATGGTAATCTACAGACTTTACACCAAATGTTGCCGTATTGTGACGCCATTAACTTTTATCACGTGACGGACCATCACAATGGCGGACATCAATGTATCGTTTCGACGGCGTATTGTCATTGAATTCCTTTTTAAAGAGGGAAAATCTGCTGCTGAAATTTAACTCAAGACTTCAACATGCCTATGTAGATGTCTGCATGGGTCCTAGCAGTGTTAGGAGGTGGATGAACACCACCATCAGCTTTCCTCGCCTTTTCTCTATGATGAAAGCACGTAGTCTGTGCAGTAGGTTGGCATAGTAATCCCCATTTATTATTGAAGTCAGCAACATCACAGTCCCAAAAGATTGTAGCCATGGGCTTCTAAGTTGAATGAGTGACCTTGGTCTTTAGAGGCGATGCTTTGCCAGGTTTACGTCACTCTATTGATTCTCTTTTGTAAAAGGGAACACAGCAGAGGACCATAGTTTCATATCCTGTAACAATGGTTTGCAGAACAATGATTTGTAAAACGGGCGTTAAACACTATTAAAAAAAAACATGTACTTCACAGCTTTTAACGAGCCTTGTGCCGACTGAGCCTTCTCATTTTGCGGATTGGGAAATTGTATAATCTCGGCATTTTGCAGACTATTCCGTAAAAATTCTCCGCTGCGTCGTGTCGATTTCGGCCGAATTGACTACTATCGCCTCTCGGCGACTTGCGTTGCATTGTTCGCGCGTGGTGTTATTCAGGGGTTAAAATACTGGCCCATGAAAGTGTACCTTCTTTTTTTTTCTGTAACGTACAGAGAAATAATACTTAATCTGGAATATTTATTTATGTAATTTAATAAATTACTATAAGAGTATATTTTATTGATCATCAAGTAAATGTGAACTTTACATCAATGCAAAATGCCAAACATAAGGCACTGAATGATATTTTACTGTTTGAAATATTATTACATACAAAATTAAGACAAAAATAGTAAATATGTACACAGCAGATAAAGGTAATTCCCTTATAGGACGGTCTGGTGGAGCACCTGCAGTTCCCATCGACTGTAAAGTGCATGTTTGCCTAGTTATCAATCCGCAGGATGAGAAGATTTGCCCGGTATATACCACTCTTAAGAGTTTTTTCCTCTTTATTTACTATATATGTTTTAATTATATAAATTAATATAAAATATAAGGGTTTATGAACATAAGCAAGTACACTTTATTTATAAACGTATTCTGAATATACAGTAAAATTTGAGATATGAGTAGAAATTTTGTGCAGGGATTTTTTTCCTTTTTTTCCTTTTTTTAAACTGCAATAGTCTAAAAGCTCCCTTTGGTTTCTATTTAGCCTTCTCAGCAATTTCACTCTTTTCCAGCAGTTGCTCGTACACAGTGCATTCAGCATATTTCATTTATCTAATACAATTTCAGTTCTAAAGTCGATGCATTTCTGTGTAAAGTGTCATATAACCCGCGGAAAGGAATATAAATTTGTCTCATAATGGTTTTCAAGCGTTGAAATGTTAATAAATAGATACGCAGTATTATAAATTAAGCCCTGAGGATAAGAAAAATGTATACAACCCTATTATTACTTTTTTGGTAATTTTTTCCCAAATTTTATTGAACTCTTGTCTTAATTATTTATACACGATGCCAGTATATTTCTTATAACATTCTAAAACCGTACACAGAGAGCATACCCAATTTTTTTTTTCTATTCACAAGAGTCGCTCTGGCCTGCACATAAGTATACGACCAAACACCTGTCGTTCTCAATTATGTCGTCAGAGGTATGGTACCGGAAACAAGAGTATTAAAGCTGTGCTCAGGAGTAATAAAAATAAAAACACCCTATGACCAGTGAGACATGTTCTCCTTTATCAATGACAACACATAGTCGAAATTTTTGGATTTTCTGAATATTCATAAAATGTCTAATAATAAGTTTAGCTTTGTGATTTCATTTTTGTTCAGTACGAAATTCGGCTGTAAAGTGCAGCCACTTTTCTCGAAACAGCGCGGAGATTCTGTAATGGCAATCATTAACCTTATAGTAGTACATTTGGATTATTTACGGACGCTGTTTAACTTCTCAGGTCATAAGCGTCCCATTAAATTCAGGGCGTGAAACCGCCTTTCAATTTTGCTCAGATGCCTCTTCTTTCACACTTGAGGTTCTTTACATGCCGTAAATCTACAACATTATTTATGCCCTAAAATCCTTTGACCCTGGCTGGGATTGAACCCGCGATCTTGGGTCTACGAGGCAGATAAACCACCAAGACCGACATTATTCTAATATGGGTCTGTGTCAAAATTGCACCGAGATGCAAGGCATAGTTAACGTTTGAGAACAATTTGGACCTACCGCTATAGAATCTGCCATAAATAAGGAAAACACGAGTTCCGTGCTCTGATTAAACTGTATGTGCAAATCAGAACCGAATTAGATGACTTTATGATCATTTATTGGATATAAGCGTAACATACGAAGGAAATGAAGCGCGTTCCAGACGCCCAGTTGAGGCAGTGTCGGTATTGACATAAAAATTGGTGCAGCCCTCACATAAAGAGTTTAATTTGAAAATGATGTTGAGTATCTGCTCACTGTTTTAGAGAGCTTGTTACACAACTAGAGACTGAAAAAGTAAAACATAAAACATTAGAGGCACTACAGCAGATATAAAAGAGGAAAACGAACTTTTAAAAAAGTAAATTGGGATATTTACACAAGATATGCTGCTTGTACATTTTATGTAAATGCAATAATGCATCTTATGCACCGGGATGGCAGCATAACAAACTTAAGCCACAAAAACTCATACCAATCGCTTCAATATAACCGGAGATAAATGCAATAACAATTAAAGTTGTTCGTTAACAATCCAAAATGTATAAACCCAGTAGCTACGAGAGAGAACGCCGCCACTGGTGACCGAGACCATTAAGTCGCGGACCCGTGAGCCGGATGTCTGGGGTTCGAATCCCACCAAGACCGTCCTCCCTGACTGAGTCCTCAGTCCTCGTAAATGGCAAATGCCGGGGAGGTACCCTAAACTAATGCCTGGAACGTTTCCTTCCTTTAAAATTTCCTTTCCCAATTTATCATTTCATCTCATGTATCACTAGTGTCCACCGCCTTTGGTGCCTCAATAGTAAAAACGGGTGTTAAATACTATTAAAAAAATCGACGTCGATACACTTCTGAGTACGTTGAACTGCTGATTGAGCAACGTTTGCGAAAGTATCCTAAGCGATTACAGCACATGTCGTTTCAATTTCTTCCCGAAGTGCAGTCAGTGTAACTGGTTTTCTCAATATATAATATCCTTAAGAGTTCCCCATTTTATGTAAACGGAGTTAAATCCGGAGAACGCGGTGGGAACTCAATGGGACCTCTTCGTCCAATACAGTGCCTTGGATAGTACCTTGGATCTAGTGCGCGGCACTTTTTGCTCTGCCCTTGTGAACATCGCATATGGTACCATGAGTCTCAAATTTGTCTCGAATGCGGGCAATTGTTATTTGTGTTGGCGGTTCTGTTCTGTACACATGTATCCATTGCCTATGAACTTCAACAACATTCTTGGTTTTCCAATACCACTTCAAAATTGCTTTCCGCTGTTCAAACGATAATCTTGGCTCCATTTTATTGTAGTAACGCTAGCATAACGTAATGTGAGTCACATCTGTTTACAGAACATCATATGATAATCTTGGCTTCATTTGTTCATTGTTGATTTATCTGTCACGTAGCAACGCTATCATAATGTACGTTGGTCACATCTATTTACAGAACATCATACTACACATTACTGTTGTTTTTCGGTTCAACTTTGAAATATATTAAATATATATCTACTGTGAAAGTGTGTATACATTCTTTTGGCACCCTCGGTATATATAGCAAAATTTCATATGGAACAATTTTCTGTATCTGTCAGTCCTGGCGCTAGGAAGATGCTATCTTCTCAAACTAAGCCGTTCCTATTGCAGCCGTGTCATTAAGTGTACCATTAATCCATTTACCATTTAATGAATCATTACATTCTAAGAATAAAGAAACTCGGCTTGCTTACATAAGTAACCTGGTTTTTCTACAGCGGTTATGGTCGACCCACTACAACCGACGTTCAAATGTTTTTATTTCCTACCCTTGCGAGAAACTCGCTTTTAATATACGCATGCGATTCATTGCAGCCGAAACGTTCTTAGAGTAGAGAATTTCTACATTGAAGGTAGGCTTAAGGCTGTATTAATAAATCAAATTTTCTTGCGATATCATAGCGATAGGATATGAACTTATGTGCACACGAAAATAATTTTGTATTTTTACGATACTTAACTGAAAGATGGACGCAGATGCACTTTATTAGCCAAAGTTGAGGAAGTTCATTCATTCAGTTAATATTGCTAGAGAAAAGCTTCGAAAAGTCCATATATTTTATTTCAAGATCTCCAAAACGAAGAGGAGAAATTTAGGTAATCTTTTTGGTAGTATATAAAGAAAAATGACACTAGTGCTGAAAGGTGTCTTCTGCTAAAGGAAGATTTGCAAGTAGTTTAATAAAGGAAACACACGCTTTATTTAAATGTTAGTTCCCCCAAGGCAAATTCTTATTATTAAGGTGCTTGTACCCAGCTTGGGACGTCGTTTTTTTTAATTGTATTAATAATTACTTCTAGAGCTGTGCCAATGAAGTAAATATAGTTTTATTTCTTCTTTCTCAATTGCTGGAAAGATTAGCTCTCTAATGATGTTCGAATAAGTTTCAGGGCACAAATAGTTTCCTTTATCCACGAAATACATTTGGAAAGGTATATTCTAAATCCAAACCTCAAGTATTTCATTTATAACGGTACTTCAAGCTCCGTTTATGTGTGGAGTAGCGTATTCTTATGCCACATTTCCTCCCCCCTTTTTCTGAGAGGGGAGGAGAAGTTTTTGACGCATTTTATCTTTAGCTTTTTTTCCTCTCTGCCAACTTCCGCTTCTGTAGATGATGCCGTCTATTTTTCTTCTCTCTTCTTTCATGTTTATGTGAAAGAGCATGTTACAAGAGGTGCAGACCATAGCAAACAAATGCTTCATGTTCTTTGATTCTTTACAGTGCCCATGAGCTAATCGATTGCGGTCAGAACTGAAACAAATGAAGGATGTCATTGCGTCAGGAATTGCCAACTGTACTTGAGAAACGCTCAGTAGTAATGCAGTATATTTTTACTCTATGAAAATTATCTTATCAATGTTCGGACACATCATCGGGTGCCCGAGGTTGTTTTTAACGCACTTATTCGTGAACGGGAGGTCTGGAGTTCGATTCCCGCCAAGGGTAGAGTCATCAGTAGACTATTATTAGTAGGGTTCCGTGCTCGCTGGTTATAGGTACATCTTCACAATCCCATCCCCACTTACCGAACGGCACCCGTTCTCGTCCTGCCATTTCCACATATATGTACTCCATCAATTTGAATGAATATCAACGCAATAAAAGCCGGTTTCATCAACAGATGTTAGACTACTCTAACATTCAAATTAACTAAAATTCTGCTTCTTCAACCAATTTAAATTTAACATTAAGTTATATTTCATTTAAAGTAACATCGCCTAGTAAAAGTCCAAAAACTGCGGCCATAAATCCAGCTGTAGATGTCGCAAAAATCTATATTTGGATATATTAAATCGTTCATAGCAGAAAAAGGACTGTAAGATGTAGTGAATTATAAAAATATTATGCAAAAAAAAACACTTTATAAAGATATATAAAGTGAAAAGTAATTGTATATGAAATACGAAAGAGGTTAAAACACCTTTGTGCCTCTGTTCCTTTTAATATTCCTTATATGTCTTATGTTTTAATTATTCTAAGCAAACAAAAATACACAGGACTGCGTTCAAAATTCTTTCGATTATGATACGATCTTCTTGATCCATGCTACGAGGGTAGGTTCATATGTTTCCGGATTACCATTTTCTGTGTATAATAAAGACAACTATATTTCACTTTTCAGTATAGTTACCCTTTATGGCAATACAGTTCTCACATCTTTGAATTAACGTTTCAATACCCCCCCTCCCCCAAATAGTCAGAGTGTTGTCTGCAAAATGGACATAAACAGCATCCATCACTTCTTCACACTTAAATTTCCTTCCTCGAAGATCCTTCTTGAGTTTTGAGAAGAGGAAATAGTCACTGGGAGCTAGATATGGGCTGTAGGGTGGTTGGTCGATCTCCTTCAAGCCACGCTTCTTCATACCTTCCTTTCCAACAAGAGCTGTGTAGACAGTTGCGTTGTCGTGAAGAAGGCGCACACCACCACCCAGCTTTCCTCGCTTTTCCCTTTGATGGAAGTACGTAGTCAGTGAATAGGCCAGTAGAGTACTCCCCATTTACTGTGACTCTGCTTGAAGTCAATGAAGAGTATTCCTTCACACTACCAAAAATTGTGGCCATAATCTTCTTGATTGGCCGAGTGACCTTGTTCTTTAGAGCCGGTGCTTTGCCAGGTTTACGTCTTTCACTCCATTGATTCTATTTTGGACAAGGAATCATATTAGAAGATCATAGTTTCATCTGCTGTGCAGCGGTATTAAAAAGAGATGCCGGCTGTAGGCGTTCCGTCGTGTTGTTGAGAAATGATGAACGCTCCGCTGCTATGAAGTGTCGTTCACCACATCAGAACCAATGCTCCGGCGCATGAGAATGAATTACTTGTTTATAGTTTTTTTTGGAATCTCAGGGTTTATATATATTAGTTTAGTTTTTGGAACGTATGCACGTTACCATGAAGACAGGATGGGAACGGGGGACACACTCTCATTCACTTCAAGACTCATGTAAATTCCTTTTGAGAATTGTTTATTCACAGTTGCAGAGACGATGAACCTCTTTTATTTACATAAGTTACAATTTCTAGCCAGGAGAGAATCTCGGACTGTTTGAGCTATAAGAGAGCTAACTGCGGACTGTCTGAACTGCCTCAAAACTCATCAAAACTGATTAAAACTCGTCACACTGCTCCTGCCTTAACTGCGGGGCTTGACTAGAAACTCATCAGACTGCTCCTGCCCGAACTTCTACAAAACTGATCAAGGACTGCGCCGAGACTGTGTCGAAACTACTTCGAAACTGCGTGGCTTTTCTTCAAAAACTGCCTAACTAAAACTGCTACGAAACTGATCAAGGACTGCGTCGAGACTGCGTCAAGATTCTTCAAAAAACTGCTTAACTAAAACTGCGTCAAGATTCTTCACACACTGCGGGGCTTTTCTGCTTTCCCATAACTTTTATTAGTTTCACAGTCGGTCAGTCTCATGTGCGTCCTTTAATTTTGTATTCCAATTCTGGTAGCGTCTTTTTAGGTCCTACTCCTAGGTTGGCTACATGAGAATCACGTGGTTCCCGGTTCGTTCCCTATAGGCTGCTATTTGGCGGCAATTTCTGTAAGAGTCCTCCTACTAACGAACTCCTGGGCTTGTTTATCTCATTTCTCCCCTCAGATCTCCCCTTCAAGTTATTTTCGTGTCAGAAACATGTCCCGTTAGTCTTTATTCGAGTTGCATCTCTTCAAGGTCTTCTGCTACAATATCGCCCTAGCTAACTGTATTGGGATCGGAATTTTTATGACTTGGCTATTTATTCTTTGTATAGAGCGGGACGGAACGTTGCGAGGTCCTGACTTATATGACTTTGCAGAGTTACTGCACAAAATGCATGATACATATTCTCTGAGGCTTTTGCTTTAATTTATATTGATAATGGCTTATTATGTTTTAGGATTCATCAAATTAAACATACAATTTTATATTCTCCCTAATCTCTGGAGCTAGGAAATACTGCTCCAGCTGTAACAATGGTATGCAGAACTTCTCTCTCGTTGCTGCTTTTGGACTGAGAAAGGAAGTCTAGGCACTAACCTTATAAACGTTTAAATGTTGATGAATAACTCGAAGGATTGTAGTTTTAGAAAGGCCCAACCTTGCTGCTATTTCTGTAACTTTGAGCCGCCGGTCTTCCATAATTTCTCCATCCACAAGAGCGATGTTTTCAGAAGTGAGCACCTTCAAGGGCCGGCATGCACGCTCTTCGTCTTTAATGCTTTCTGGACCCATTCGAAAAAGTTTGGTCCATTCTTTTACGGCAGAATATGAGGGGGGTGCTTCCCCATATACACCATCCAATCGCTGTTTAAATAACATGTTAGTGCATTTTTAACATATGTTGATGAAGCGGGCCCTAAGTGTATTGAATACCAAGTTAAGTTAATCATTCGGCAACTTTCCCAACACTTGGCGACGCAAGATAACAAACGGTTTAAAAGTTGCACAAACCTGAACCTCTTTATTTAGTATATTTATTTATATTTTAATTGTTTTAATTGTATTTTTAGAATAATTTATAATATGTGATAGTTGTGATAGTTAACCATTTTCTTTTAGTATGACAGTGTTTGTCACTGGCATTCGTTTATCATAACCAAACCGACTAATTTCACTTTTTTTTTTTTTTTTTTTTTTTTTTTTTTGTCACAGATTCCTTTAATGCATTTTGCATCGCATGGAAACTGCTATGAAAATCTGCCATGGCTTTCACAAATACAAAAATGTTACATCGAGGACTATTAACATTTCTCTCAAAGCTGGCATGGAAGGACTCAATGTATCTGTAGTGCAATCAAACGACATAGAATCTGAGGCGGGAAACTCGCCACGTAGTTTTCCATTAAGTGATCACTAAGGTTTCAAAAGGTATAAATGTTATGAACTGGGAAGAAAATTCTATATAAAATATATTTATTCTAGCAGAGCTAAGGCCAATAGGGCTTCTCTTCCGCTCTACCAATCTAATAATAATTACATAAAGTTATAGCGACAATATTACAATCACAACATTGGCAGTAAAGTTGACAATACTCGTACACATATAACCAATGTAAAGCGTGGCGTAGAAAAATAAATGGTGCTAATATATGGATAATGAATATTAACAATGAAAAATATTAAGAAGAAGAAAAATAAAAAGAACAATAATAAAACAAGCAGTAACAATTACAATTTATATATATATATATATATATATATCAACCTATGTGAATCATGAAACTGGAAATAAATATATGAGTAAATGTAAAAAAAATAAAAAAACCTCTAACAATACTATGAAGTCAATATAAACATTTATGATAGTAATAACAATAATACTATTAATGGTTCTGCGGCAGGATAAATAGCTGTATATAACATAAGGAATCTAAATCTAGGGTAATCGATTATTTCTATTAATATTAAACGATTTCTTATGAAACGCTCCTAAATTTCGGCAATCTCCGACATGCCTTGGCAATGCATTCCAAAGACGTCAGTGGTCAGTACGTGCCGGGTTTCATAGCGTGTGTTAAGGTTATGGGATTTTTTTTTAATGATTTATTTATGGACGCTCTTTAACAGCTCAGGTCATCAGCGTCCCATTCAACTCAGGGCGTGAAACGACGGACAAATTTTGCTCAGAGGCCTCTCTTTCAGGCTTGAGGTTCTTTTTCGTGCCGTAAATGTACGACAGGGGACACACGGCTTTACTTCCCTTCCGAAGGAAGCCATACTTAGGATTTAGGATCCATCGGTCCTGGCCGGGTTCGAACCCGCGATCTTGGGTTTAGGAGGCAAGTATGGTAACCACTACACCACCTGGACCGACAAGGTTATGGGAGGAAAATATATTTAACAATTAAGAAGATAGATAAGATAAAGAAGGCGTATGAATAATTTTGAAAAGTACTGTGAGACAAATGAAAAAAATAAAACATTTTAGACCTTAAAACATTTTTTTCAACAAAAAAATAAGCTTTGCACGCTTTTCATGGTCTTATAATTCAAGTACCGAATGAGTAAGAAGAAAGCATATTGAAAGACATGATAGTTGTATTTTTCTTTTTCTTAAGCGCTTCGTTTTGCCGCTTGTTTTTCATAAATCGTAATTTTAAACAGAAATTCGATTATGCGACAGTGCCTAACAGTATGGGTAAGACACGTGCTTTGATGACTTGGTTTCTTTACGGATGATCTCAGGTCATCAGCTTCCCATTCAATACAGGGCGTGAATCGAACGGTAAAGTTTACTCAGAGGCTTCTTCTTTTAGGCTTGAGGTTCTTTTACGTGCCGTAAATCTACGACATGAGACACAGCTTTACCTCCATTTCAGAGGAAGCCATTGACCCTGACCTAATTGAACCCGCGACCTTGGGTCTACGAGGCAAGCATATTGGTACTACTAGACCATCAGGACTGATTGGATGTGTGCTTCCTGAATGAAAGAGCTAAAGAAAATACACAAATTTTTTGCATGGGTACATAAAATAAAATCAAGTCTGCACAATAACCTTTACTTTAACTCCTTCTTCTTCTCATTTGGCACTACAGTCCGGGGTGAGCCTTGCATGCCTCTACCTCCGTCTTACGACTTCACTGATAGGGAGCAGTATTGCAGGGAGGCATGCCGGAACCTCACCGGTCGCCTATCACGCGGCTTTCATGCTTGAAGAGATTGCCACCTATCCATCAGGCACCTCCCCAATTGTCCTCACAGGCTCGGTGAACCTCGTTCCGGACCTGCCTAATAATTAAAACTTCATAAGTAGATACCAGGAATCGAATCCGGGCCAGCAGTAAGCAACACTAACCACTATACAAATAGGTGGTCAGTTTCACTATCAGTGAAAGAAAAAAATTAATGTTTTTACGTAAAGAAATAAAAGAGAAAATATTATCTTTGATAATAAGGGATAACCATAGAAATAAGTTACATTCATTTAAACATTCAGTCAAATTATACGTGCATATGCTAAAGTGAAGTTGTATCTGAACGATGAGCCACTGTGTTAAAACGTGCAAGTGCTTATACCATCCGGTTTGGAGTGTGTGTTTCTTTTTCAGATACTTCCATTAAACCTGAAACTTTCGCTGCAAAGAACTCTCTTAGGAAGTATCAATCATACAATTCTCTACGTCATTGGTGCAACGTAATCGTGGCCGCTTTTCAATAATCAGTACACAACAGGCAGAGGTCACTTTTCCCATCCAGACAAGAGAAGGAAGTATTGGATTCAGTAGTAGTAGAAGTATTGAGATAATATAAAATTGTCGTAGTCTCAAAAACACATTTCAGGACTGCTTTCAGATGCTTAAACATCATTGGAAGGTATGTAGAGGATTGCGTCTTAGGGGACAAACCTCAATATATGCCCCAATTTAAAAAAATTAAAACTTTTCAGCTCTTTTTTTTTTTTAACATTAACTCGTATTTAGGACTTTACACTCTCGGAGGCATTTCTCCTTATCTTGTTGTGGAAGTTTCAAACATTCTTTGTCAAAAACTCTTAATGTGATACCAAGCAGATTCTTTACCGTATTTGACCCTCGTTCATCACTCCTAATAAAACACGTAATTGGAGCAACATATCTAACTTCAACCCGTTATCTGTATTCCAATAATTATTTGTAAATACTGCAGCCCTAAATGCCTTTTCTATCAGATAGGTGGGTCAGATAGAAATGAACATGTTGCCGTAAATTGGGGGTCAGTAAAGCCGATTTTTATTTTACTTTTTTTGTTTTTTCACTCTTTTGGATAATTATGAAAAATTTTGCGATTATTAATGCATTTGTAAAAGCACACAAACTTCAATATATCTAAGAGAAAAAAAAATTAAATGCATATTTACCTCTCAAAAATATCTATAGAGAATCTTGTTATATGTTTATTTCTCTTCAAGCAGTCAAAAACGTTCCCCTCAACCCATTCCCTCAAGCCCTTTAAACCTTCATTACTGAAAGAAACGCGCGGTTACCTTGGACTTAGGAATACTAGGAAATAAAGCGACTGTGGGAAGCACTGTAGTTTTGAATAGTCCTGGTGAATGACCTTGTACCGATATGCGCGAGACAGTTCTAGTAAATTTCCGATGGAAGTAACTGCTCAGCTGCATAAATGTAACAAACAATTGCAAGCGGGAAAGATGAGAGCAGTACAGATGTGCAATAAACCGTCCCTAAAATGTGTTCAGCACTGAAGTAAGAGAGATACTAATCTGATTTCCCTATAAACGCATAAACAGAAATTAAACTCTGCCAGAAACAATTGCGCATCTTTTCTCATTCACCAGGACTATTCAAAACTACTTTATTTTGTCTTGATCAATATTTCCATGATGTCCAGAATTAATTTTTTTATTTTTTTATTTACGAACGCTCTTTAACATCTCAGGTCATTAGCGTCCCATTCTATTCAGGGCGTGAAACGGCCTACAAATTTTGCTTAGAGGTCTCTTCTTTCAGACTTGAGTTTCTTTATCGTGCCGTAAATGTACGACACGGGACCCACGGGACCCACGGCTTTACTTCCCTTCCGAAGGAAGCCCATACTAGGATTTTTACGCCCGAAAAAATCCATCGACCCTGGCCGGGTTTGAACCCACGATTTTGCGTTTAGAAGTATGATTACCACTACACCACCAGAACCGACGTCGACGGTCTGTCGTAACTGGTGTGAGTCCTTCCGAAATAGCTTGTTTTAAATATGCTTCAATAACTTCAGAGGAAATATGCATTCATTTTCCATTATAAACAGTGTTCTCTCTGGCAAGGGACTAACAATGTAATTGGATGTTGAAAAAAACGTCTTGTTTCTTGTAACTAAGCTTAAGTATTTTAATTATGCAATGCAGTAATTATTAAGTATCTTAAATGCCTATTATCAATAATAATTAATGATATTATTGTCCGTTTATAAATGTTTATTTTAATTATATTATTGCCTATTTTCAGTATTTGGCCTGTCTATTTTAACCAAAATAAATGCCTGAACTTCCGGTCTCTAGGAAAAACTTGAACACGTAAATTGAAAGTAACTATCAAATCGCCTCGTATTGCAACGTAGTTTAATTTGCCTGCTCATGGAACACGACTCAATCCCCAGTCGAAATGGCAGGCCCGCGTGATACATATATGTTAAATTACTGTAACATCATTTCGTGCACTGGAGGGGCTTTGGCAGGAAACCCATCATCAGTTCAGCCCTGACCCTTGAACTATTTCTCTGCTTCCGTAGTGTAATGCAGCAGTCATATGTTAGCTAGGGTGTATGGCGCAACTGTCAACCAAAGGGGAGTTTGGTTAATAACAAAACTTTCGATAAGTTCTTCACCACTTTTTTGTATATAGAAAGTGTAACTTTGCAACAGAGTATTTAAAATTTAGATTAATTACATCGTAAAATAATTACAACCGCTACTTTCCACTTATGCCAATTTTAGAGGTATGTAATTACAGATTTGAACATATTTATAATAAAATCTGTGGTTATATATAGGAATATATATTCTTAGTGATATTTTGTTTTCCATATATATAATGTCCATATTGAACGCAATTTTTATTTTAATAATAAAAACAACATTTATAAAGTGCTAATATTGTTAAGTCAATATGAAGCACATCACTGTAATTAAAAATGAAACAAAGCATTAGGCAAATGTCCTCCGCGGCTTCTTTGGCACTCTGTTGTCAAAATTCTCAACGACTTTAGAGCAAAGTTCCGGCTGAATTTCACCCATGACACGGCTAATTTCTACCTTGAGTTGAGGGATGTTTCGTGGATTATCCACATTAACATAAACTTTTACATGCCTCCACAAAAAATAGTCAGGTCACACAATCTCGGTGGCCAATTTCGATCGCCCTTGCGAGAGAGGTCCATAAGTTTCTGGCCTCGCCAAGAAGGATTATCGCCTTCACAAAAGCCTTATCTGGTGTGCTACCTTATCAGTTCAGTAAATAATTGCTGCTGTAACTTCCGCTCCGCTGTGTTCATTTGTTCAGATATAGTTGCATAAACAAGGCTATGTGTTGAAGATTGTGACATGACAAAAATGGAGTGTCGAACTGTTATTAAGTGCTTCACAAGAGAAGGAATTACTCCAAATGAAATTAAACAGCGATTGCACGGTGTTTATGGTGAAGCATCCCCCTCATATTCTACCGTAAAAGAATGGGCCAAACTTTTTCGAATGGGTCGAGAAAGCACTGAAGATGGAGAGCGTGCAGGTCCACCCTGGGAGGTGCTCACTCCTGAAAACATCGCTCTTGTTGAAGGAAAATTATGGAAGATCGGCGACTCAAAGTTACAGAAATAGCATCAGGGTTGGGCCTTTCTAAAACAACAGTCCTTCGAATTATCCAATAATATTTAAACATGAATAAGGTTAGTGCAAGATTGTTGCCTACTTTTCTTTCCTTAATCCAGCAGCAGCGAGTCATCTGTTGTCAGGCATTTTTGGAACTCTGCCATGGCAACGAGAGAGAAGTTCTACAAACCACTTTACAGGAGATGAAACTATGGTCCTCTACTATGATCCCTTATCCAAAAGAGAATCAATAGAATGGCGTAAACCTGGCGAAGCACCGCCTCTAAAGGCAAACGTCACTCTGTCAACCAAGAAGATCATGGCCACATTCTTTTGGGACTGTGAAGGAATACTTTTCATTTAGTTCAATGAAAGGAACACCACAGTTAATGGGGAGTACTATGCTGATCTACTGCACAGACTACGTGCTTCCATCAAAGAAAAAAGGAGAGGAAAACTGAGTGGTGATATGCGCCTTCTTCACGACAACGCGCCTGCGCACACATTTCTTGTTGCAAAGAAAGCTGTGAAGAAATGTGACTTCAAGGAGATCGACCATCCACCCTACAGCTCCAATCTAGATCCCAGTGACTATTTCCTCTTCTCAGAACTCAAGAAGGACCTTCGAGGAAGGAAATTTAAATGTGACGAAAAAGTGATGGATGCTGTTTATGCCCATTTTGCAGAGAAGACTTCCGACTTTTGGGGGGGGGGGTTGAAATGTTAATACATTAGATGTAGGAAATGTATTGCAATAAAGGGTGACTGCATTGAGACGTGAAATATAATTTAGTCTTTATCACACCTAGAAATGCTTAGGCCGGAAACTTATAGACCTACCTCGCACGTTTTGTTCCTGTGTGTTACCCATTAATAATGTACTATTAAAAGTTGTAAACGAGTTCTAACATGGAAATAAAGCATTTTCGTATCCATGTCCATATAAAATATTTTCTTTTCCTACGTGTGAGGAATGTGTCTTGAAAGTTTGGCTGTGCTTTATTGTTACACTCGGTATGTCGGATATTTCACTGCTCAGACTGATTTTTCCTCAATACAATCAAAACAACGGCCAATATAGGCCAATGCGTGGCAATTACTGGTAATATTTAGTATGAAAATAATGGTTTTCATACAGCGGTGTTAAATTTAAATTTCTAGATTTCTCCAGGGAGGACGGTCCTGGCGGGTTTCGAACCCCAGACCTTCCATTCACGGGATTCGAACTCCAGACCTCCCATTCACGGGATTCGAACCCCAGACCTCCCACTCACGAGTTCGCACCTTAACGACCTCGGCCACCCGTGGCGGTGTGTGTAAATGTGATTCTTTGCTGTTATGGAATGTGTTTATTTCTGCAGTTTGATGTTCGTCTCAGCAAATTGACTCGTACATATACAATATACAGCAGTAAAGTGTTTCTTCCTTTTTACTACATATTGATAACAAACTTTCTTGATATTCAGCACTTCAATTTAATGACATAATCAAAATATTCTGTACTCTTACATATAAAGTTCTATATTTAATATTCGAAGAGTCGAAATATAAAACGTTCTAAGTGTCATTTCCTAAATTGCACAGGATAAATAAAAAAAACTACCTATCTATGTTAGTACTTAACGTACTAAGCCCAAGATCATTATGAAGATTTTGTTTACTACAAAATTACTTTGTGTAACAAATCGGTTGTCAGGGGAAAAACGGTTAATAACAAACAATAAGAAGGTTCTATGTGCCATATGATGGAAGTGTCAGTTAAAAGTGCCATTAAGGCTTTAGTTACCTTTTATTTCAGGTTTTAAAGGGAAATAATTACAAAAATGACATTAATGATTACCGGAAACATATATTATAATGTTATTAAAGACAAGATAACAAAAATGTATTACGAAACATGTACAACAATGCCAATCTTCATATTTTCTCCACACAACTGAACAGGAAGAGTTAGTTACTCATTCTTACACATGGGTTGAAATTGAGGTGTCATAAAACTCTCTCCTTGCTCTTCAGGAAGGAATGGCGAGATGGACAAGAGGTCTACATTTTTAACCGATCTTTCAGACGAAGCACAGGTTGCTATTTATCAACCACGGATTTTCTTTTCTTTAAAACCCTCAAGCCTTCTAATGATAAATAAGATCTTTTAATAACTATTTGAGATGAATGAAATCGAGGTCATTTAAGCATTGTGTATTTTGAAATGTTACATTTATTTAATGTTAACAGCGAATCAGCAACATTTTTAAAATCAAAGAAATCACTTAACTCCAACGTAACTATAGGTACATGAAAAGGACTTAAGCTTTAGCCTAATTCACAATCCTATATAAATCTTGGGGACTAAGGACTTATTTACCCTTCTTTTCTCTATAATAGCGAAATCTCTATCGCAACTCAAAAAAATATGACCACTTACTAAGCGTTTCTGTACTATAAATATTGTACCTTAAGAACTAATATTATGATGGCATGGCACCTTGAACACCAGATGGCAGCCTGGCATAGAATGGCATTTAGAGCTGCACTGTTTGACGAATATTTCAACTACTTCACGTGTATAGACACTTAAAACAAGATGCATATGGTCATATAGAATGTACTTTTTAAATAAAACGATTAAATTTAAAAATAATACTTACAACATTTGACATTTCCACTTTTCATTTGTGTTCTTTTATGTTATTTAAGTTCATCATGTGAAAGTAATATATGAAATGCTTTAATAGGGACTCTTAATTCCAAATAAACTCTTATGTTAGCATTAATAACAACTTCATACAGGGTGACCCAATGGAATATGACGATTTTCACTGCCTTCTTAAGGGATACTAGTGTGAATTATATAAAAATACGTTTTCAGGGAACAAGTAGCACAATGCAAATAATTAATCTGAACTTATTTTTTAAAAATCACCTGTTTTAAGTGGGCTCCATGATAACGAACCATTTGTATAATCAATTAAGGAAGTTTACCATAACTCGCTACAGTAAAACGTGATCAATGTTCCTAATTTCACGAGTTATGTTTCTTTAACTCCGTGGCCTGTCGCAGTACACCTTTACTTTTCAAGTATCCCCATAAACAATTGTCTGCAGCCGTCAGACCGCGTTGGCCAGGCAACAGCAGCAGAATGTTCATTGTTTCACGAGGGGTGTGAGCTGTGGCACCATCCTGCTGGAACCGAAATTCCTTTTTATCATTACCATACTTCTGAAAGTCCAGTGTTATCAGCATATCAGGCACATTAAATTCTACCCTAAAGGTTCTCTGAACGGAGGTTTGATTTAGATTCAATAAATGTTGTAACAACAACGAATACACGTTTTCCACCATCCAATTATCAATATTGTCGTTTACTAAAGGACAAAATAAGTTGCATGGTTACATAGCAGCCAATATAACTGTAATGCAACATCGCTAGAAATGGCAGTGTTCTTTAAACCGTCACATGCCATTCAGTTACTTGTGATTTTTAAAAAATAAGTTCAGATTAATAAATTGCATTGTGCTACTTGTTCCCGACATAATTCTATGAATATTCCGTAAGAAGGTTCTGAAAACCATCCATTGGGTCAGCCTGTATTATTCGAAGTCCCATAATACTAATTATATTATTTGTAATTCGACAAAAATATAAATTAATCTAGTAACATAAGTATATGTGTTTAATATTTTGTGTATTATTACATTATGGTTTAAAAATTGTATATATTTCGATACAGTATAATATGTACATTTTAAAGGTATCAGGTAGTCACAAAGTCATATCAGACGGTCATGAGGTGTATTTTGGATCCTCCCCAAAAGGAAAATTTATTTTTGGAATAAACTTCCAGAGAAACTTGTGAGGCATGTGTTTGACCTATACAGGGTGTTGATAAAAATATCAGTATGTAATAAAATGTTTATACTAAATATCTAATATTAATTTCTACTTTAAGGTGTTTTTCTAACTTACTTTTTACTTTTGGGTTTTTTTCCTCCTCGTGTCAGCAGTTGCCATGTATTCGCAGCCTCCATCTTTTCGAGTTTGTCAGTCACTGTCGTTTCATCATTTAGGCTACACGAAATTTCCGCGCTTCTTCCTTTCAATCCTGTCTGTAATTTGTCCTTCGGTTTCTATTTACTGTCTCACCTCCTCATTCCACCTCTTTTCAAGCCTAGATATTCTGGGCTCTCTTTAAATTCTATTCATCTCCATCGCCTGTTTTTTTTTTTTTCTTTCTGCCTTTCTACTAAAGTCCACGCTTCAACACATTAGTTAATGTACTCTCTATGACTGTCTGGATTAATTGATTGATTGATTTGGTTTATTTACGGACGCTCTTTAACGCCTCAACATCAGCATCTCATTCAAATCAGGGCGTGAAACGGCCGACAAATTAATTTCAGAGGCCTCTTTTTTCAGGCTTGAGCTTCTTTATGCGACTGTCTGAAGCATATCTTCTTTGCTTGTCTATTAATATTTCTGCTCCATAAAACTCATTCGGCGTTTTAATGAGCTTCTTGCTTGAAGTATTCTCTAATCTACATCTGCAAAGCAGTTTTCATGGCTTATTGATCCCAAATATTAAACTGTTTTACTAATTTGATGATCCCTTGAAGTAATTTAATGCATTTTCCATCTCATCCAATAACCATATATTGTGTTTTGTTCATATTCACCCGGAAACTCCTAACTTCAAATGCTTCCAAGAACTTCCTTATCATAAAGTTTGCACCCTCTAGGCTTTTTATAATCACCTTAATCAACGACCTTTTCTCTATCGGGCAGCAAGGTCAACGTAGTTCAAACCCCTCACACATATCACACAGTGGTTTTTCTGTAAAAATATATTATAAATGTCAGTTAGTCAGACTGGGCCATCTGCTAATTGGTTTAATAATGTACCTGAAATTAATCAGTATTCGCTGAAAATATGACACATTTTGAAAATGTGGACAACAGTTGCAGATTTGCGATAGCATCTCAACATTATCTGATTTATTATCTACAATAAGTTAATTTTTTTAGGAAGGTAGGCGAATAAGTTCTTTTAATAGTTACTTGAAGTATACCGAGGGTGACAAAACTGTATACACACTTTCACAGTAGATATTTATTTAATATATTTCAAAATTGGACCGTAAAACAATAGTAATGTGTAGTATGATGTTCTGTAAACAGATGTGACTTACATTACGTTATACTAGCGTTGCTACAACAAAATGGAGCCAAGATTATCGTTTGAACATCGGAAAGTAATTTTGGAGTGGTATTGGAAAACCGAGAATATTAATTGAAGTTCAAAGGCAATTGAGACGTGTGTACAGAACAGAACCGCCAACGCGAGTAACAATTGCACGCATTCCAGACAAAATTGAGACTCGTGGTACCGTATGCGATGTTCACAAGGGCAGATCGGAGACCTCGTAATGCAACAAGCCACGCGTCCTAGGCTATGGTTTCGGAACGTTTTGAGCACTCACGAAGAGGTCCGATTGAGTTTCCACAGCGTTCTCCGGATCTAACTCCGTTGGACTTCTACCTATGGGGAACTCTTAAGGATGTTATATACCGTAGAAAACCAGCTACACTGGCAGCACTTCGGGAAGAAATTGAAACGGCATGGGCTGCAATCGTTGAGGACACTTTCGCAAACGTTGCTCAATCAGTAGTTCAACGTACTCAGAAGTGTATCGACGCCGATGGTGGGCATTTTGAGCAACTGTTGTAACTGTAAAGGTGTAAGATGATTAGTACTCATCATTTTCTGTTTCTGTGAATTCAGCTTTGTTATGTTAACACTGTTTTTTTCTTTGCTTGAAATGTGTATACATTTTTGGCAACCTCTGTATATTGTTCATCAGAAGGTAATTTTATGTGTTACGGCCACGGAGCATATGATTATGTAAGGTCTGAGGGCAGTCAAGGTTCTTTAATGAGAAACTATCATTAAAGTAAAAATTTATGGTGAAGCTGACCTGAATCAATTGAGGTTACTTTGTGAGGTTAGTGTTTCTTACGTAAATTAGTAGTTTTTGTTTTGGGCTGAAAGACAATAATCGTGTAAACTGGCTTATTTTTCAGATTTTATAGAGGTAGAGTTCGCATTTGGAGATCTTAAAATGGAATCCTAGTTCTAGTGAGAAAATTGCAGCAAATGAGGCCAAGTATTCGCATGATCCCTAATTTTCAAATGACCAAAGTCTCGCAGTTCGATGACACTTTAGGCTTGGGGGACCGTCATAACGCAGTTGTCTCAATCTCGCTAACATTAAGGCTTCTTGAAAAATGTTAGCTTACAGAAATGCATTCTAAAATTTGGATGGAAAAAAGATCACAAAAATTTACAGCTAGAGAAGGGGCTTAACGATAATTATTTTAAGAGTGGAAATGAATATTCTCAGACGCTTTAATGTAGAGCTACAGGCATTGATAGACATCAACGTAAGAGCTTTTTGCAATGTGACGTCTGTTCATAGTCAGTTGTAAGTCAATATCATTGGCGGAGGTGGAGACATAAGCAGTCTAATCAGAAGTCATGCACTGTTGATCAGTGTACGGGGTCTTCGTGGAAGTAGTAAATTAAGTTTGTTAAATTTTATGATCGATTTTTATAAAGAAATGGTTATTTCGCAATAGAGCTGTGTAGCAAATTAATTGAAAAGGAAGAAACAGAATTAAAAAATTCAGGCTACGTCCGGGATTTGAACCATAGATTTTTTTTACCTTCCGTGCCGATGTCTAACCAACTGAGCTACCCTACCCGTTAAGCACGGAGCCACAACAGTCACTCAACTGGTGATTTAAGCTCTTTATCGGACGAAACACTTTTTTCTAAGGAATTTTCTAAGTTTGGGGAACAGATGGAAGTCTAATGGAGCCAAGTCAAGGGAATATGGCGGATGCAGCAGAAAATCTTGTCCCAATTCATTGATTTTCGTCTTTGCAACGACATATTTTCTTTATATAATATGATTTCCTTCTTTAATAAACCCGGCCTTTTCTCGCGTCCCCCCTCCCCCCGTTGTTCAATAGGTCCAAAATGTTAGCATAATACACTCCAGTGATAGACATTCCAGCCAATTTTATGACCATGGAGAATCACGAGGTTTCCATTGTTTAGACTGCTGTTTTGTTTCAGGTATGTAATAGTGCACGCACATTTCACCATTGTTCACAAATCAACGCATAAAGTCGGCGGGATCTCTCTCGAAAACGGACCAAACTTTGCTGAGAGATTTGCACTCTGATTGGTTTTTAATCCTAAGTCAGCTGTGCTCTGAAATGTCTAAAGTTTCAATTATTACGGACACTTGGATTGGCACCCTCCAGAACGACCTCGTGAGGGTTTTTGGTCATCCGCTTCGTGAGTCACCTTCAAGGTTTCACGGCCGCGTTTAAACTCCATGATCCTGTTTAGAAATGGTTGAAAAGGGTGGTTCAGAGTCCTCTAGGCCTACAGTGTTTGTCATATCTGTATGAATTTCTGTTGCAAGTACTTCATAACTCGCAAGATGTTCGATATTTGCCATTTTTCTGTATACACACGTTTGCACTGCAACAGACAGCTACCATTGGCTACTACGAGTGACCAATCCATGTATTATTGCACAAATGCTTCTATGGAAGATGGCGAATTTTGGTGACAAAAGTACTCCGGAGCTGCTGCTATCTATGGGTCATTCCGAGAACTTCAATGAGCGTTGCTATTTACAGTAAAACCGTAACAATAATAATAATAGGCGACAATGTTCAGTGCATGAATAAATAAATATTTTTTTTAATAAGCCAAGAGCATTTTGTGTAAATTAGAATGTTGATATATTGATGTGAGGGGACATTTTGTTATTATTATCATTGTTATTGTTATTATTATTATTGTTTTAAATTTCTTAAAATTAAATTGTTGTATTTGTCTGGTTTTGAACACAAGTCTCATCACCTTAGAACAAGATTTACTGTAATAAAAATATTCATTACGCAGTTAATTATATCAAAACGTTCTGCATTTGTTTGCAACAGAGCAGATCTAGTCGTGTTCCTCCAGTTTTTGTGTTATATCGCTTTCATAGAGCCATCTTTTAACGCCTTTCAACAAAAATGTAAATAAATGCTTTAGGAAAACGCTGAGAGAGTACTAACTCGCAATGGCTCTCGCAGATTTTCTTCACAGCGTGGAAGTAATAACTTAGCTGTACATCGACGTAACTGAATTGTGCGACCATGATAATTATCATTTACATTAGGAGCAAATCATATGACCTGGACTGGCATTCTTTACCAGCTCCTCTGGCGTCACAGATATAAGTGGCTGTAAAATCCCTGACTTTTGTTTCTCTTTTTGTGATCAAAAGTAAACATGAAAGCCTACTGGGATGAGTGCCAAAACGTTATGTATTCGTTGTCAGTAGAGATTATATACATGCATTTCTTATAAATAACATGAAACTGAAATCCACATACCCGCGATGTTTGAAGATGCCTTATTTCATGTATGAGCTGTAATTGGTCGAAATAAGTCAGGGTGCTTTTTTTTTTTTTTTTTAATTTTGAAGTGTTTAACGCCCGTTTTTACTACTTAGGCACCACAGCGGTGGACACTGGTAATACATGAGATGAAATGAAATATTGGGAAAGGATTATTTTAAGGTAGGAAACGTTCCAGGCCTATATTTAGGGTGCCTCCCCGGCATTTGCCATTTATGAGGACTGAGGAAAACCTGGAAAAAACCTCAGTCAGAGAGGACGGTCCTAGCATAATTCGAACCCTAGAACTCCCGCTCACGAGTCCGCGATTTAACGACCTTGACCACCCGTGGCAGTACCAGGATGAGATCAGAACTAAAGCTACGGAAAATATTCCTTCTCAGAATTCAGATAGAAACGTGTGTTGGTCTAAAAAAATTTAAAATGTATAGAAGAGTATTGAGACATGGAACATTCGCTATCCCTAGGAAAAGCATTGTCGCTGAGTCGAAATTGTTGGGTAATTGGTGTTGGCATAGTAACGTGCATTATCTGTGGTATTATTTTCCTGCCTTTTATGTTTTAAGTATGGGAAGTGTGAACGTTCTTGTAAGTGCAATGGAGATTCAAAGGGAGCAATTTCGTTTGACGGTCTTGTTCGATTTCAAATGTGGGTAAAATGAAACGGAATCACTTAAGCGTTTGAGAGGGGCTTTCGAGGGCCTTTCTCCTTCATTCCGCTGTTTTTGAGATGTAAAGAGGGAACGGCAATCTCTTAAACACGAAGAGATGAGTAAGCAGACCAACAGCATTAGTGACTAAGAAAAACATCACCTCCGGGTTAACAATGATCAGAGAAAATCCAAGACTGGACTACAAGGACATTGAGCTGGCATTAGCGATTAGTTCGCCGAGTGTTTCAATCCTTCATGAGCACCTTCATGTAAAAAATTGTCTTCAAGATGGATACTCCATAATTTGTCTGAGGCAGAGAAGCTTCACAGGGTAGAACGGTGCTTAAGAACAGCTGCACAGATTTAACTATGGAAAGTCTCGGCGTGTTTCAGGAATTGATACGGGTGACGAAACATTAATATATCAGTTTGATCTAGAAACAAAACCGCCAGTCCTCCATTTGAGTTTTCCCTGATGACCAACCACCCGCCAAATTCAAGGGGCCAAGGAGTGCGGGAAAGAAAATGATTGCCTCTTTCTTCCCCACAAGTGGTCATGTGGCATTCTTGTGCTCGAAAATCAGAGAACTGACTGTTACTACAAAATGGTACAGAGAAGTTTGACTTCCAAAAGAACTTCAGAAAATCCAAGAATGGCGTCCAAAGACTAAGGAGTGTTATGTTGTACCATGACAATGCACCAGCTCACACCGCTAATGTAACAATCGAGTTTCTGCAAGGAACTGAGGCAAAACTCATCCATCCTATAATCCCGATCTAGCACCATGCGGTCGGTCCTGGTGGTGCAGTGGTTACGATACTTGCCTCCTAAACCCAAGATTGCGGGTTCGAACCCGGCCGGGACCGATGGATTTTTTCGGGCGTAAAAATCCTAAGTATGGCTTCCTTCGGAAGGGAAGTAAAGCCGTGGGTTGTACATTTACGGCACCAAAAAGAATCTCAAGCCTGAAAGAGAGGCCTCTGAACAAAATTTGTCGGGCGTTTCACGCTCTGAGTTGAATGGGACGCTGATGACTTGAGCTGTTAAAGAGCGCCCATAAACAAATCAAAAAAAAAAAAAAAAAAAAAGCACCATGCGATTTCTCCCCGTTCTCTGCTGTGAAGAACCGACTTTGAGGTCGCCGATTTTCTAACCCCGAAAAAGCGGGGAGTCATCTGCAGTACCGTAAACTGAGTGGCGTGGATGCTTGCAGAAGTGGCTCAAGACGATGGAACGCTCCATACATTGCCAGGGAGAACACTTTGAGAAACTGGGATAAATAAAACGTTTCTATTTGTTGTCTCAATACTTGTCTAGTCTTCTAGAGACATCGTCTTCTCTCATCTATGGATGGAGAAGTTCCATTAATCTCTGGGACAGTGCACTGTACAGAGTGAAATTGAATTAACCAGGCTAGTTCAAGGCAATGACCATATATAATGCTAATAAAAAAATTATAATGTATTTTGGGATTGATTAGAAAATAAATTTAACATTTCAATCAGTTTGGCAACGTCATCAAGATTTAACCTGCGTCATACACTGAAAATTAATAAACGGAAAGCATAAAGACAGGACGAACAAACCTTACGGACTCTCTGTGTAATACGAAAAAAGAAAACGAACACAAGAATTCCAACCCTCTAGCTGTCTATTTCTATCCATACTCTGGCTGCAAATCAATGATTTTTTAAAAAAAATTACAACACAAAAATCGTTCACTTATTGATATACAGCAAAGCTCTAACGATATGGACAGAATCCAAAATTATGCGCCAGTTATCCAATAAGAGGATACTAAACTTTTTGGAAATTTTTCTTCTGAGAAAACTATAAAAGTCCACATATCATCTGCCGGATAATCAGTTTTATTGTTTATAAAGCATTTCCACGAACCTTAAAATAATGCATTGCACGATCATATGGTTTGTTCCTCCTACCACTAAGCCTTGAAAACAGGCCCTGAAAGTTGAATTTACAACACGAACTGTTTGCTAGAGAAACACATTGTTCATGATAATAGTAGTGTTGTTATAGGCCACAATGGTAAATAATAGTACATTATGACAAAAAAGTTAAAAATAATATTTTATTATCCATAACATAAAATCAATTTTAACATGTGTGTCATATACTTTTATTAGACAGCGTTCTTTATTATTTTTGGAGTAATTTATTTAATGTTCTACATCTAGCAATTCTTAATAGTAGTACACAGTATGTCATGTATTCGTTTGTCGATTCTTAGAACAATTGATACCACATAGAGGCAGATTGCATCGGCACATTTGATGTTGTTGCTCCTAAATTGGTTCCCAGTTGGATTTACTTCTATCGCCATAGCTAACATTGTGTTCAACGAGCAAAAGTTACAGACTCGTTAACTAAATCCTTCATTATAATGAAAATATACTTTTTCTTTTAACAGTGTACTCGTACATATTATGAATTTGTCTCTGATAAAAAGGGTAATTAAGTAGAGCACCACATTAATTAAGGTAGGCTTGTTACTCTGGTTTTCGGGGCTTTACTTGTTTATTGGTATTTCCTGAATGACGGTCGAGCTTATTTATGTATTATTATTATTATTATTATTATTATTATTATTATTATTATTATTATATTTTCTCCTAAAGCCCTCATTTATGTTTAGGTGAGAAAGTGTAGCCTTTATGAATTTTGCCGGGATACAAAAAAAGTTAGGTTAAGGAACTGACGAGCATAGCTTAGTTTTATAATTACCGTAAATGTCAGATCTGTGAAAACCGTATATTGTATTTTCCGCGCTTTAAACAGTTTTACCATGTAACACCATTACTTGATGGATGGAGTAAAGATGGCGTAAAGAGATGTGAGTGCAAAATTATTACGTAAATAAAATAAAACATTATCCAAGAGCACATTTCCTGCACAAATGCAGCCTCAAGTTGTTTTCTGTTCATTTTCTTGACAGTATTTTTATCGCATAGGAACATTCTAACATAACCTGAATAACAATAACGGAGAAAGGATCACTCCATTTGTTATTAGAGTTTAGGTATCAGGATTATTATTTAGTAGAACACTTTTCAGTAATTTTAAGATTTTCCAATAGTGAGCTTATAACTTCTAGCGTCTTATTCAGAAGAATTCGATTCAGCATTATTAAATGTTGCATTATAGCCGTAACCGGTGCAACCAGAAAATTATGCGCGGGATTTAATTCAGACGAGCGGGCGGTACCAACATAATCGCCAACCGTTACCAACCTGGTAACTTAAACTTTAGCGTAAATAATAAATATTTTGGATTACATTCGGCAATATTTATTATTATGTTTTGATGACATACACATGCGTGATAGCTGTTTAATTTATTATAAAAATAGTGATAAATGTTTTTTTAGTTTGGAATCAATAATGTCATCTCTTTATGTCTGCAGAACCATCTAAGGGAGAACACAGGTAGTAAATCCAATTTTGTGATGTGCGCATTCAGAATTCGATTCTGCGAAATCCCCAAACTGTCTCTTCTCTATATGTTGTGCTGGATCATTAACAGAACTCTTTTTTTTTTTTTTTTTTTTTTGACGTGGCATATTTATGGACGCTCTTTAAAATCTCAGCTCCCGTTCAAATCAGGGCGTGAAACGGCCGACAAATTTTGCTCAGAGGCCTCTTTTTTCAAGCTTGAGGTTCTTTATCGTGCCTAAAATGTACGACACGGGACCCACAGTTTTACTTCCGTTCCGTAGGAAGCCGTACGTTGGATTTATACGCCCGAAAAAATCCATCGATCCTAGCCGGGTTTGAACCCGCGACCTTGGGTTTAGGAGGTAAATATGATGACCACTACCCACCAGGACCGACATATAAATATAAAGTCATTTCGTAAAGAATGCTCTAAAGTATTATTTTAATTCTGTTACAGAATATAGTCATTGTTTGTCAATTGTTTGAAAAAGTTGAAAGCTATTTACTTTTAACGCGCTACATATTTATAATACTTAATTTCTAATAACGTCGTTGTCTGTTAAAGACATACTTTTAGTTCGAGATGTGTGAAAATAAAACAACAAATTTATTTATTTATTTATTTATTTGCTCATATATTGAAGTTAATGGGTGCAATTTGTGTGTTATTTTTTGCAAGATTTAAATGCAGTAACCGTGCAGGTTGACTCAGGTGGTAGCGATTGAGATTCCTATACGGGAGGCCGTAGGTTCAAATTCTGCGGCCAAACAATCTGACTGAGATTTTTCCACGGTTTTTCTCAATTGCCGGATTAATAATTTCTCTGTCACGGATTCGCCTTTCATTTCATCATTCAGCTTAACTCCACTATCTGTATGTATCTGCGGCTTCTGTCTTTGTGATCTCATCGAGGCAGCCCTTACATAGGATTAACCATGCATTCAGGGAGTCACTTACTTGTGCTTCCAGAGGAAATAGCTCCTACAGGCGACTGACCCAGGCAGTAACAATAAAACTAATGCAATCAGCTTACGGTACAACCGAGTCGAAGCCGTTATCGACGTGTAATATTAGGACGAGGACTTCGCTTAGGAAACAAGAGGCATAGCGATATACGGAAAGCATTTTATTGGGTGATTTTTCCTTTGCAGGACAGCCCCACTGCAGTTCTGCAGTGCTCGTCTCTTTCCCCCAATTAAAAACCGGCCGGAGACCCGGAGGAGAAGTGAATACACATTTAATTGTAGGAACGTACGCACGTGTTCTTGTATGCTGTGTGACAGTATTGTGTATTCATTACGCTGCTTCGTACACGCGTACATAATTGGCTCGTGAAGTACGGAGATTGTTTCAAGAGAGAAGAAAGGTTAGGTGACATTGTACAGGCCAGAACGTTCCCCTAAAAGATCACTTCGTCATCTTTCCCAGCAAACGGGAATTTCCTATTCCTCTGTTCGAACGGCCTCAAAGCAAGTTAAAATCTTGTACTGTGGTACAAGAATTTTAACCGGGTGACCCTGCATCCGGGAGTAGAACAGCGAACTTGAGGGAGAAATTGACCCGAATTTAATTTTCTTTAAGACAATTAATTTATTAACAAAACAAGACGACACTGTAGTCATAAAACCTCGACCTGCTTCACGAGGAACTCCTGCATGATCTGAAGAGTGCGGTGCTCCATTAACAGCTGGAAAATAATAGCCCCTATTTCTTTAAAGAAACAATGAAAGGTATGTACAGAATATTTTGCAACCTTTTTTTCCATAAATTAATTGTCAGTTCCTGACTTTCCAACAGAACTTCGGAATGGGCATATACATGCAGTTCATGAAATGTTCGACGATAGAGTCGTCAATAGCAATACATATCCCTCTCGGTCCCCCGATTTAACGCCCTCTGGGAGGCATTAACGGAAAAAGTGTACAGGACAAATGCACACATATTAAATGAACTGAAAGTGAAGAAAATCTTCCATTTCTCAGAGGAAACTGCAGAGGTTAAACATTAATTTGATAAACCGATGCAAGAGAAGCATGGAAAATTAAGGGAGGCAGTTCCAGCATCTTCTTGCTCCATAATGGTGAGTAAATGTCTAAGTGTTAGTAATAACTTAAGCGACAATAGCTGCTCTCTTTCTCATCCGTTCATTGCGGTACCAGCTTGAACCGAGCGATGGGCCTTTACGCTTGCAGCCGTCCCGCGAAGAAAAAATCACTCATTACATAAATCTTATTACCTGTTATCGCAAAAGCATTTATTTTGTTTGTGTATGCTTTGGATAATCTATAACTTTTGACAAACACAAAACATCCTCAACCTTCAAATACTATTAGACATTCAAAATATGCTTCCCCCCTGGGGAATGCCACGTTCATAGTTTAAAGCATTATTATGCTACACTGTTTACATAAACGACAAATTTACCAGTCTAGCTACTTTAATAAGTGTTCACATTTGTGTTTTGTAAATATACGAGGGTAGGTCCATAAGTTTCCGGATTCGCCGACAAAGCTTATACCTTATCTGTTAATAAATAATTGCAGCTGTAACTTCCGTACCGCTGTGTTGTTATTTAGCTATTGTTGCATAAAGAAGCCTATGTGTAGATGATTGTAACATATACAAAATGGAGTATCGAGCTGTTGTTAAGTTCTTCACAAAAAAAAAACTTACTCCAAATGAAATTATCAGCGATTAGACGGTGTATATGGGGAAGCATTTCCCTCATATTCTACCGTAAAAGAATGCGCCAAATTTTTTTCGAATGGGTCGAGAAAGCATTGAATACGAAGAGTGTGCAGGTCGGCTCTTGGAGGTGCTGACTCCTGAAAACATCGCTCTTGTGGAAGGAGAAATTATAGAAGACCGGCGGCTCAAAGTTACAGAAATAGCAGCAAGTTTGAGTCTTTCTAAAACAACAGTTCTTCGAATTATTCAAGAACATTTAAACATGAATAATGTTAGTGCAAGATGGGTGCCTAGACTTCTTTCCTCAGTCCAAAAGCAGCAACGAGTCATCTGTTGTGAGGCATTTTTGGAGCTCTGCCGTGATAAACATGATCTGGTACACTGCAGTGGTTAGAGCATCGGAACCTCCTTGCTTTGTTGTTGAAACATAGCCCTCTTTAAACTGTTTGAACCATCGAAGTGCGATTCATTTTAGTAGAATGGCATCACCGTAAACTTGCTTTCATACTGGATTTCTGCAGACGGAAGCAAAATTTCAGAGCAGCGTGCTGCTCGTTACAAAGCCCGAACTGCAAACACTCTCTCTTTGCTGGCGTTCTATGTGCGTTCGCGCTTCCAATTTTTTCCAGCAATCTTCTCAATAGAAATTCGTTCACCAGCACGTGTGTAGAGAGAGGGATAGAGAAATCATTCCTCATTTTAATTGAATAGCACTCTTATGATCTGAGAGCAAACCCAGTCTAGAAAGCAAACATTTAGTTTGAAATACTCTTGTTCTGACATGTGAACCACCCTCTGTGGCAGCAACTTCCAAGGAATAAAACAGTACACAGCATATACACGCAGTGACTTGTGGAAGCTAACACTTAAAATGTAGTGCACACTCTTCAATTATAGAGGTAATTGATATTACTTGATGCAGAAAGGTTGAGTTCTTAAATTTGTTAAAAGAAGTCGCTAAGATATTAACAGTGGCCTTCAGTTTGTCTTGAAGAAATAAAATAAGCAAAACTTGTCTGTTAGATCCTGGATCTGCCACTCTGTTAGCGAAACTTACCGACTCGGCCATCCTGTTCGGTATTCTAGAGCCTTTCTCTTTTTAGCCTTCTTTTGGGAAAAGCTGGAATAATCTACACTTGAATGTGTATTTGTATGGATACCAAAGATTCTCAAACTGCGTAATGACATTTGAAACATTGCGGAAAGGATTATCGAATATATATGACTGGCTTCTATACCCCTCATGTACGTTTTGTTAAGTTAAACCCTATTCCATTGTTTTTGAGACAGTCCAGTCAACTCATGACATTCACTCGAGTTAAGTTGTAATAAAAGTTTTATCATTTCTTTCTCCTAAGTAGTGGTTGAATATATTGTGTTGCAAGCTTATGGAAGGTTAATGATAATAAAATAAATTGGAATGATCCAGATAGCACTTTCAGTGCATTACAACATTTTAGCCACATGCCTCTTGGAATCCATTAATCAGGCTTAACAGAATTTCTAATTATCTGTATACAGAAGGTGCCAAAAATGTATACACACTTCAAGCAAAGAAAAAACTGTGTTAACATAACAAAAATGAATTCACAGAAACAGAAAATGATGAGCACTAATCATCTTAGACTTTTACAGTTACAAAGTTGCTGAAATTGCCCACCATCGGCGTCACTTCTGAGTACGTTAAACTACTGATTGAGCAACGTTTGCGAAAGTGTCCTCAGCGATTGCAGCACATGCCGTTTCAATTTCTTCCCGAAGTGCTGTTATTGTAGCTGGTTTTCTACGGTGTACAACATCCTTAAGAGTTCCCCATAGGTAGAAGCCCAACGGAGTTTGATCCGGAGAACGCAGTGGAAACTCAATCGGATTTACGGTAATCTTGGCTTCATTTGTTCATTGTTAATTTACCAGTCACGTAGCAACGCTATCATAATGTATGTGAGTCACATCTGTTTACAGAACATCATACGGTAATCTTGGCTTCATTTGTTCATTGTTGATTTACCAGTCACGTAGCAACTCTATCATAATGTATGTGAGTCACATGTTTACAGAACATCCTACTACAAATTACTGTTGTTTTTCGGTCCAACTTTGAAATATATTAAATACATAATTTCTGTGAAAGTGTGCATACATTTTTTGGCACGCATACAGTCAACAAGGTTACACGACCAAAAGAATGTGACAAATACAATTAGATTCAAAATGGCCTTATTTATGCTTGAATTATCACTTCTTATAAATGTCATGCTAAACCACATGTTCTGGGGTTCATTGACAAACACAATTTTTTTATGGATTGAATCAGAATATGTTTTTGGCAAATTACTGCAGGAGGTTCTTGCCAAATGTCCAGGAGTGTTAAGCCGGGAGATACAAGTTTTTAATTTCGTTGTAAATTATAATTAATATTATATTCACTCTCATAGATGCCGCCATGGGGGACCGAGGTCGTGACGGCGCGGACTCGTGAGCTGCAGGTTTGGGGTTCGAATCTCACCAGGACCGTTCTCCCTGACTGAGGTTTTTTCCAGGTTTTCCTCAGTCCTCATAAATGGCAAATGCTGGGGAAGTACTCTCAAACTTAGGCCTGGAACGTTTCCTTCCTTAAAAAAATTCTTTCCCAATATATCATTTCATCTCATGTATCATCAGTGTCAACCGCCTGTGGTCCCACAGTAGTAAAAATGGGCGTTAAACTCAAAGAAGAGGGTTTAGCCTTCTGAAAGGACTTTGAGAATATGAACTATTGACACACACAATTTAATATTTTCCCATAACTAAAAATAGCAAGGATTTAAATCTCGGCTTCTAAGGGTCACAATCGAACTACAATTCTAAATCCCTATTTTCTTCTTGATACACACCTCAATATTAAACGGTAGTTGAACTAGTAGATGCCATATTAGTACAACACAATCAGGGTAGCAAAAGTGTCTTCATAAAAGATAGGTCTAATAATGATTCGCATTAATTGCACACCACACGCCTATGTTTTGGTCGTAAAGGGGAAATTCAATTAGTCGACGAGAATTGAAACTACTCCGTGAGATTTAGTAAGTGTCAAGGAGACCTTCACGCACAACAATTACAAAATCTTGCTCCTTTTGCATAGTTCACCAATTTAATTTCAGGTACAGCAGTAATAATAAATATAAACGAGGATGAAGCAACTTTATGCATACCGCGTACATGTTTGTTGCACTAATCGCGTGAGCTAATGCCAGGTCGTAGAGAGCATAAGTGGGGTAATAAGACACGAGCAAAACAGGCGCCCTACCGTCCGCAACAACCAAAGAGGTGGAGGGAATTGGTAGGAAAGTTGCACTACGTGTATAATGAACAAAGCACTTGTTGGAAAATCTTACAATAATGTAACTTATAGTTTCAAGAAAACTACTCACCTTCCATAGCTAAACTGTACAGTTAAGTTAAACTTGACTTGATCCAAAAAAAGTTTTGCGGAGTAGGGTAGTCACGTCATGTAGCATCTCCACTACTTCCCACTTCCAAACTTAGATTGAATTGATATGGGCGAAGGAGGATACTTCGGTGATTCAGCATTACTCAACGGCTGGCCATTTGTGCCTATGCCCCAATTGTGGGTATCTCCGGAAGGAAGGAATGAATTGAGGGAGACATCGGATAGAACATCCCAATACCGATGGAGGACCCTCCTCTAAGGACTTCTAGCCTCTTAGAAGGTCCGTTTCCATACCAAACGTGATGCACGAGTGGTTGAAGCACTGGTGTCAAGTATAATAAATTCTAATTCAATTAAAATTCGATTTATTCTCCCAGTAATGCAAGGATCTGCTGATAATGCCTGCCTTCGTTCTCAACACATTTCTGACACCTGCTTATGAAATTACACATTTTCCTCTTAATTCTCTTTGGGAAATTAAATTGATCTCTTGACTATCTAAAGTTTGTGCGGAAATTTATGAACTGCATTAAGGTTTTGCACTCGATCATCTGGAGTTTGTCTTTAAATAATCTTCTGACAGCATTAACAGACTCTGCTCAGACATATGAATCATAAATAAACACTCGTTGTGGCATGGTATTTGGCATTTAGTACTCTTAGTAGAATTTACTATTGGATTAGAAACGTGTTTCTGTCACTGTTCAAATGACAAAGCCAACACAGCAGTTCGTTAAACCGTGCCTGTTTGTCCCAATTGGCCTTGAGCAGTGGCTTATCGATCGAAGCAGTCACCTGTCTCTGCGTCGGTCATCAGATAATTTGATATTATGCTTGTCTCAGTTCTGCACTAAAATTGCGTGTTCATGATGGTCATGCAGAAATGTCGTTCAGATGTTTGATGGAGTCGTTAGGATCCTTCGCGTCTGTATGTTCTCTTACCTCGATCCACTGATTTCATTTGTTTTGGTATGGACGCATTTCACCCATCACAACTCTGGGTATGCCACAGTTTTCTCGTGATCAATTCAGACACTTTCTGACATTGTTGTCGCATTTTATACGAGCCATACTTTGGGATGGCAGCTGGATGCAAGAAAAAGAAGCAAGAATTTTTATACTATAAGAAATATAAGATTCATGGGGTATGGAAGGATAAAGGACTTAAACTACTCAAAGGGAGTTCATAAATTTTAAGTTCAAGGAGGGCAACAGAGGGCGGACGTAGGAAAGGTTTGGTTCTTATACAGACTCGATAATCGGAATATCTTGTCTAGAGCAGTCTTTGAGGGCTGACCTCTAAAAAGAGAAACTTACGTAAATTCTCTAGCTCATATATTATCTTTGCAATTGAAAGATGTTGAATTGGGTTTAAATGTATTTAATTAGCTTGATATTATTTATGCTGAAATGCATTTAATTGGATTGAAATGTATTTAATTATGTTGTAATATATTCAGTAACATCAAAATGTGTTTAAATAGGTTGGCACATGTTTTATTACGTTTACAGGTATTTTATTAGGTTGATAGTGTGTATTTAGATTGAAATGATTTGAATAGTTTAATGCATATTTAATTAGGTTCTAATGTATTCAGTTATATTGACATATATTTAATTAAGTTGGTCTGAGTTTAATTAGATGGAAATGTATTTAATTAGGTAGAATTATATTAAATTATGTTGATATGTTTTAATTAGGTTTGTATGTATTTAATTAGGTTGGTGTATTTAATTTCGTTGCTACGCTTTTAATTAGGATGAAATGCATATGCTTAGGGTGATAGATATTTAATTAGCTTGACATGTATTTATTTAGGTTGATTTTTTAATTATGTTGAAGGGCATTTAATTAGGTTAACATGTATTTAATTAAGGTAATATTATTTAATTAGGTTGAAGTGTATTTAGCCGGTTGTCGTGCATTTTATATTTTTAATTAGTATTAAATTGTATTATGCTGATATGTGTTTAATTAAGATGACATGTAAAATTGTAAGAATAAGCTGTAAATATTGCAATTTCACTATTTCTCTACTTCCACCGGGTGAAGCTCAATTGTAGCTTGAATAAATAAATACTGTTGCCTCTGAGCAAACATGGGGTCTATTTAATCTTTCCTTGAGACCGGCTGTGCATATTGATTTTTCTTAGTTTCAGAATTAATTATGTTATGATTTGATAGAACTGATAAATTTAAGTGCATATTTGGCATTCTTGTAAATTATCCAAAGATGCTTGTGGCTTATTTTATCCTACACTTTCACATAGTAAATTGACTCTCTTATTATATTAACATATTTTCTCTATTTTTCTTGACTATAAAAATACCATATAACTTTTTAATAGTGTTTAGCCCCAAATGGTGGACACTGATGATACATGAGATGAAATGATAAACTGGGAAAGGTTTTTTTAAGGAAGAAAACGTTCCAGACCTAAGTTTAGGGTACCTCCCCGGCATTTTCCATTTACGAGGACTGAGGAAAACTTAAAAAACCTCAGTCAGGGCTCCTCCCTGTGGTCCTGTGGTAATGGAATCCCAGACCTCGCGCACGAGTCCGCGCCTTAACGACCTCGGTCACCCGCGGCAGTAACCTTTTTCTGAATCCAGTTTGTTCACTTATTCTTTCATTTATTATTTTGTTTCTATAAAATTACTCCATATATTTCATATTCTCTGCTGTAAATCGCATGAAGTTTTGGTATTGTAAATGTGTACTTACCTGTGATGTCACAGTTTTTATGAAAGTGTACTTTTAATTTGTGCGTCAGTATGTATCTCTTCTTTAAGGTAAGTTAATTGTTATGTTATTTGTTGATGTTACTTTTTATTGATCAGGCATTTGTCTCGGGGTTGGTTGTCTCTTGGTTCTATTTTCAAAGTGTGTGATTGCCGTTTTTTCATCGGGGAGGTAGGCTCGTGGGTTCTTTTAATAAGATGTGGTTGTTTTATTTTTGTGAGCTCTGGCGCTTGGGCTCATGTGTGAAAGTAGTTTGCATGGCCGGAAGCTCTTGACGACGACGACACGCCTCTACTCGCGAACACGATAAACATGTTTATTTTGGTTCTTTGATTCCCAGCCGCCGTCTTGCTCGACCTTTAAGCGACTACTTGTTGTAGCAGTAATTTTGCGGCGGTATTTTATAAATTGCATTGATTGGTTATTTGTCTCGTCCCGTCCCGCTCAAGGTCTCGCCGAAATGACTCCTCGTTTCCTTCGGGCACTGCGCAGAAAGGATCAGGAAACACGCGGAACGGGTTTATGGCGAATAATCATCCTTATGCTTCGGGCCTATGTCAGCTTTGAAGTCCCTTTTCAAAGAATTAAGGCAAGTAACATATTTATTAGTTCTGAAGTGGTAACTTTTGCTATTATGACATCATTATCGCCATATCAGTTCCACCATCCCCACTTCTCCTTGCGGCACAGTTTTATCCAAGAATAACATCTCAAATTTGCTTCTTTAGGATGAGAAAAAAGGATAAACACCTTCACACAAGAAGAGTCTAGGCCTGCCTCAATTTAGCAGTCAAACTTTAGTGTAACCTTTCGGTATGCCAAAACCTTTTTTATAGGTGATACGTCAGGCCTGTATTTTACAAAAGTAAGGTGTAATACAGTGGTTAAAACTTTTTAGACTCGCAAACCCCTTCATAACAATCTTAAATTATCTGATTACTGTAACTGTAGTTGATCACCTCCTTGGTCTAATGGTTAGCGTTACAGACTGCTGCCCGGGAGGCCCGGGCTCGATTCCCCGAACCTGCTTAGTCTAAGATAGGGAGATCTGGAACGGGGTCCACCCGGCCTCTTAAGGGAAATTGGGAAGTTGCCTGATGGAGAGGTGGCGATCTTCGATCTAGTAAGCCCGATAAAGCGATCAGCGGGATGCGGTGTGCTCATCATATGCCCCCCTGCAATACTGCACTCTACCAATGATATAATGCGATGGATCGTCGCGGTAAAGCTCAGGCCCACATGGGCCGTAAAAAGGCTTCACAGATGTAACTGTAGTTACGGTAAATAAACCTATCTTAGAACTCTCTGCCAAAACTGCATAAATGCATAACGCATTTTACATTTAAGATGTTAATAATGCAATAACGTATTTCGCTATCTTTTCAGCAACGTTTATAATTCACGCCTTTTAATCTAAACCACACTCTGGGAATCACTATTGAAATCTTTTATGTAGTGACAGAATTCCATGCGAGCTTAACTTGCACAGTTGCAGGATAGTTTCAAAGCAATACAAGAGATTGATAAATAGTTTGCCTTGGATGACACAGAGCTTTAAAGTTAGGAACCACGGTGATGTCTTTGTTTAAATTCCATCACCTGGCACGTGTCTCCGTGTCCATAAACAAAGACTTCTCTTCATGTCATAATAAGAAAACTACTCCCTGTCATAAAATAACAACATGAATCTATCAGACATCGTTCAAGCGAAAGAAGTTTAAAATACGGGAAGGAAGCGAGTATAGAACGCTTGTCAGGTGAGTTCTTTAAGAATACGTTGCAAATTGGCAAAATAGATGATCTGTTTAGAGGTAAGTTTCAATAAATTATTTGATAGAGACTACTTGTTGTAGCAGTAAAACCCGTAAGGTTTTTTTAAAAAGAAAGTCCATTAGCCAACCCACTCCACAAGAACGAAGGCAGTAATAGTGCACCAGGAAACTATAGAGGTATCCGTGTTTGGAAATTTTTACAGCAGTATTTTTTACGAAAGAATTTAATGTGAGATAAAGTATATGATAAAATCTCTAAATTTCAGGCTGCTGAACCGTTGACAACATCCGTATTTTGAAAACTTTAATTAATGATAACTTAAGAAATAGTCTTTGTAGTCTTTAAATGGCGTTGGATACTGTAGAACGAAGCTCTCTTTGGGAAAAATTAACGATATAAAGGGCTTTCTGAGAAAATAATTAATGTTCTTATGACAATGTTCAGTGTGATCGGTGATATTTTCACCCGCGGTGAGGTTTTTTCCTATGAGAAAAACCCCGCTCCTTTGCCGCGCCGTGGAAGGGATGGCAAACCTGCTTTCTTACTTTTGGACCTTACTAACTGTCGCAGTCGTAGCGCAGCTGTTTCCGGATGTGTGTGTTGTGTTCTGTGTTCGTTTCTTAATTCGACAGTACACATACAGTGTATTACGCCGTATTGTTTACAACGACATTGCATTTTTTCATGTGTTAACTCAGCTCGTTTTTTTTGATTTGGTTTATTTACGGACGCTCTTTAACATCTCAGGTCATCAGCGTCCCATTTTATTCAGGGCGTGAAACGGCCGACAAATTTTGCTCACAGGCCTCTTCTTTCAGGCTTGAGGTTCTCTTTCGTGCCGTAAATGCACGAGATGGGACCCCACGGCTTTACTTCTCTTCCGAAGGAAGCCATACTTAGGATTTTTACACCCGAAAAAATCCATCGGTCCTGGTCGGGTTCGAACCCGCGATCTTGGGTTTAGAAGGCAAGTATGGTAACCACTACACCACCAGGACCGACAGTCAGTTCGTGAAGTTCGAAACCTGTTTCAAGAAAGATTCCATGGTGTTGACGCAGAAAATCGTACAGCATTCCATAGTCTGTATAATAAATTTCAGAAAACTGGAAGTGTCCAGGCTAATAAACCAAAAAAGCAGCGGAGGGTTCTCACCAAAGAAGATTACTTGATATCGGTAATGTTTAGAAATTTTGTTGCACAACAAATAGAAATTTCATATGGGCCTGTGCAAAAGGCTACTAAATTTAACAGCCCGCGATTGTTATCTCTGCGGTAAATTAAAAAAATGTCGTGTACAAGACGAATTCACATACCATACAGGAACTCAAAGATAATATTCATCAGGAAATTGTCCGGATTTCTCAAAATGAACATCATAAAGAGATGTCAAAATTGTGTGCACAATGGTCAGTAGTTTAAACACCTTATTTGATAATTTAGTAAGTAAAGAGCCTATTAAATTGGTTTGTGTATTGCTGTTTGGATAGTTTGTCTTATTGTTTTACCCTCCCACTACTGCCACCGGTAGCCGAGGTCGTAAAGGCGCGGATCCGTGAGCGGGAGGTCTGGGGTTCGACCGTCCGTTCTGACTGAGGTTTTTCTCTGTCCTTATAAATGGCAAATGCCGGGGACTCACCATAAACTTCGCTTTCTTCCTTAAAATAATCCTTCCCAATATATCATTTCATCTCATGTATCATTAATGTCCACCGCCTGTGGTGCCTCAGTAGTGAAAACGGCCGTTAAACAGTATTTAAAAAAAACCTCCCACTAATCACCGAGACCCGGCTGGCTAACCGGGCTAACGGGCTAACGAGCTGACGCTCGCTCATAGACAAAACACTCCGGGGGGAAACAAAGCTGATTGCACGGTATTAGGTCATACTTTTGTTGAAAAGGACCCAGCAGTTGCCGGTTCGCGGAACACTAACTGGTTCATTAACAGTTATTACTATATCGCCTTTTCCGTCAATAGAAAAGTTCTCCTACATTTCTAATCGCACTTTTATCAGTATCATGTGCACAATTTTACCCGAATTTTTATTTTATAACAAGTATTAATCTGCATTATAGAGGTTCGAAGCGATGTTGGTCTTCAGTTACACATTTCTGAACATTTTAATAAAATTTTTGCATCTTGTAACAGTTACTTAAAAACGAAATTCTCCTATAGTTATCTGCAAGTTGTCACTTTAGGAAGGTGCAGAGAAAACCTTCCAGATTGTGACCATGAAAAGATGACCACAATACGGGAGAAAACATAGTAAAATTCACAAGGTTGAACAATAACTATTTAAATACAACTTGTCATACAAATCAAATCATGTGCATAATACGTGAAAAAATATTTTAGTTCAAAAGTTAGCGTATTAATTTTAGCACACAGTAAAAGAAAAAGGTACAGCAGCAATAAAGCACTGAAAATGTTACAATATGATTAAAACTTTCAAAAGCAAATCGTAAAACACAAATGCTTACATAATGCGTCTAAAAGGAATTTCCCAAAATGTAAATCAACAAATTATAAACTACAAGTGAATTAAAGAATTTCATTTTAAATAAATGCTAACAATTAAATGCAACGTTAACCATTAAATCAAACTTTATAATTAAAAGAACCTTTTCAATGAAATCGTACAAAATACTTGGGCCACTGGGCACAAAGCTCCCAACGACATTTCTAGTTTTAAAGCCTAAAGATACCCAAACCGTTAACAGAAGAGAAGAAAGGTGAATTCTGGTGAACTAACCACGCGACACACGCTTAATTCTGTTACTAAGCTGCAGTCAATAAGCAAACACTGAAGATGCCTGCGCAGTAGCTCAGGGCAAGGAGGAAAAACATCACATCGATCGCGGACAACAGGATATGCGCACATTCATTCGCAGTAGCTTTGCTTCTGTAATTCTTCCAATTTCTGCCCTGATACTTTAAGTTCCTCAACAGTACGCCGGTTATTCTGTAGACTGTATTTTTTTTTTTTCTCTCTGTTCTAGTGGTAACATTTCAATACTAGTATTTACTTCGCTAATACACTGTAATTAACACCGGCGTACCAGCAGCTTGTAATGGTACAATGACAGAAATAATGCTTGCTGTCGACGCACCTTCAATATCGTCGCTCTGTTGCTGCCAGATGTTATTTCTTCAACCTTTTCCAAAACAGAATCTCAAGCTGATAGATATATCGGGAAAACGCTCCAGTACACCATCCCCACCTCTGTAGAAGTGGTGCAGCACAATCAGCTGCAACAATTCGGTTCTCTTCTTTTAATGTAGGTCCTGTTTTCCATAAAGTTGTTATAATAGGCCACATTAATACTTCACTCATCAGTTAAAGCATGAGTGACCAAGACCTCATGCCAGATTACTTTCCCTTGCTCGTAGCTGCGACCTCACATTGCAAGAAAGCTTCATTTTCAAATATTCCTCTGGAATTGTGTCAATTTTGGGTTCTTACGCTGGTGACTTTTCTCATTTCCAGATGATTTTTTTAGTATCTCTGGTGAAATGTGTAGCCCAGGTGTCGAACGGTGACAGATACCTTCAAATCAAGCGAAATCTGCTCTAATGCTGTATCACACCTTAACTTCCTTAATCAGTGATGACATTGTATTGCGTTTCTACCGCAGGATATTTAAATTGTTATGAATTAAAGCCACTCTGAATGTATAAACTCCATTTAAGACCTACTCTTGTCGCCTGCTGCCACTGCCAACAATCGATCAGATGGTGGAATATGCACATGTAGAATGGACAAACCCAGCTGTACACCTGACTACAGCAGTACCAACTTTCGGGCGCAGAATAGGATGTTATTAATTATTGATCATGACCCTTTAACCGGGACTTAACAGGCAGAGAGCGGGTCACTACAGTGCACACAATTGTGTAGACTGTCGGGATCACACTGTTGCATAAAGCGAGGTCCAAATAGTAGATGACACGTTATTGTGGAATGTCGTGGGGACAGAAACTTAAAGCGAAGAGACATGGTATATCTGACATTCCAACATTTCCACTCCAAGGCTTATCTTGAGCCCAACACCAGCATCTTGTTCCGAAACCACCAGTTCGCCACTAGTCAGACAAAAGTAGATCTAATTACATCGAATGTGGTGCTGTTTGCGGCCAGGATTCAGTTTCAATCCATAAAAACCATATTCTTGCGCTCCACCTCCGTTGTGATACAATATGTTTGACGACTGTGACCTAGTATCAGTATACACGCAGAATGGATGATATACTGTAACATACTATACAGACGTCTGGGCTGCAACCATCCAGAACAGGGTCAAAGTATTGTGTGACAATAAGAGGTGGGATAGCATAGAGACATAAACGTCAGTGTCTAGAACGTTGGAAGTTATTCTTCATAACTTTTATCAGCGTTCTAATACAATAGCGACGTTATCTTGATTAGCACAACCCTTCTTACTGTATCCATGTTCATAAATCATTTTTAAAATAACACGTTTAAATGATAATTGTTTTATTATCATGCCATTCTTTTAAGGAACTATATAATATAAACCGAGAACGGATTTTAGGGTACAAAATTATGGGTGAAAATAGGAAATAAAGTTCTCAAAATGTATATAAAAATGTTCAAATAAGGCCCTGATAAAACGACTTTATTCAACAAGAGCTCATACTATAACAAATGACATAAAGTAAACGATATTTAGAAAGTATGCGTGGCATTTACTGGGCTTCAATCAATTTGTTACACTGGATTACGCACAACATTTCTGTGCTGGCGCTTTGAGCTGAAGAGATCCTTATACGAAGAAATTCCGCTCAGCATCTATTGAAACCATACACGAAAAGGGAGTTCAGCGTAAGTTACATCTGGATTGTTCTTCAAAATAAATTTAAGTTTGTCTTTGGCCAATCCATCAAGATTGCCCCCAACAGTTGTCAACATCTTTCACTGTCAACTCCTTATCCAAATCATCTAAACTCTGAATCACATCAGGAAAATACATGTAGCCATGCAATGCGAAAATTGAAGTCTTTGTCGTTGAGCAATTATTGGGCATGCTTTATGATTGTTGCGTCCGTTGAATTTAGAACATTTATGCTTTTGATTTTTCCGAAGTTTCCGCACAGTAAAATGTAGTGTATATAATAAGGCTACTTTTTGTGGTTCGGGCTTATATTAAGTTTGCGTTTATCTTATTTAAGGACGCTCTTTAACATCTCTGTTTTTAGCGTCCCATTAATTATTTATTTTACGGTGTGAAACCGCCGATAAATTTTGCTCTGACACCTTCCTCTTCTTTCGGGCTTGAGGTTCTTTTACGTGCCGTAAACCTTCCGCATGGAATCAACGGCTTTATTTCCCTTCCAAAGAAAGCCATGCTTAGGAGTTTTACATCGATCTTGGCCGTGTTTGAATCCGCGATCTTGGGTCCACGGTATGGTTACCATTAGACCATTAGGACCGACTTTCCTGTTTAGTGTTCCGATTTCCAGAGTGACCGTGATTTCGTGTTTTTTAATTTAAATTAATTGGTTTTGTAAAATTTCACAAGGACTTTATTATCGCAGAAGAACTTACAGATTACGTGTAATTACATACAGTGTGCTTTAGTTCGGAATTTTTGGAAGGGTAGAGGTTACTGGTGATAACAAACAGAAAGTTTGGCACTTTTGCTGCAGACGGTGTCCCAAGATCGCGGGGTCAATCCCAGCTAGGGTCGATGGATTTTTTCGGGCGTAAAAATCCTAAGTGTGGCTTCCTTAGTGAAGTCGTGGGTACCGTGTCGTACATTTACGGCACGATAAAGAACCTCAAGCCTGAACGAAGAGGCCCAGAGCAAAATTTGTCGGCCGTTTCACGCTCTGATTTGAATGGGACGCTGATGACCTGAGATGTTAAAGAGCGTCCGTAAATAAACAAATCAACAATTACAGACGGACAAGTTAGTGCTCCTTACAACTAACACTGCGTACTGTCTGCAAGCAGAAGTGAGCGGAAAACAACATTGTCGGTACTGGAACCATTGAACTGCGGACACATGCCAAAAATAACTTCATATTTAATGACGTGCCTCAACGGCACTCTCCCATTGTATTTCATTCATAGTGTCCGCCCATTCTTACATGGCACAATAGGATGAAAGAAAATGCATATAAATATTCTAAACATGTAGTGGTCTCTTTATTGAAAGACATTATAATGCGTATTCTAATAGTAAACATCCAGGTAGCTGCAGCTGATTTAAAATGAAATGTAGATATGCATTCTGGTGCACTTGGCTGCACCACTAGTTTCAATCCAGCATCGTGTAACAGGGACTTGCCGCCCACAGCGTTGCACGCTTGAATACATGTTACACGAGGAAGTGCTCGTGATTTCATCTGGTGTAGCGGCTTTTCCTTTGGTTTGATGTGGAATACAGATGACGCTGTTAGAGAAGCAAGCTCTGATGATGACCCACTTTCTCCTTGGATATGCCGCGATATAATTAATTAATTCCAGAGAAGTTGGCAGTACAGCATTAAGCGACATAGACGTCGTTATGTACCTGAAATGTTCTTCTAATCGCAATTAAAATGTTGTTAATAAATCACGAAACCTTTCAAAGAAACATTTTAAAATGTAATCTAATGTCATTTGATTTCGTTAGTCAGTTTAGGCTAACCATTACAATTTGGTAACAGCGTTTAATTTTTCAATATTTTTCTGTATTTGTTGTACAGTTAATTGCACTTTAGCCTTAAAATAGAACAGTGTTAGTTTTCTCTATCTTTAATTAACCTAGCAGCTAAAACGCTAGTTTATTCATATTCGATAAACAATTATTATAATTTTTACAGGTATGATTTCTTGTGCTACAATTATTTTAAAATTTATGTTAGCTTAATTCGTAATATGCACGTGGTGATGGTTTCATTGTTGTCACTTGCGGTTCCTGATTGTGACAGATGTTTAAGTTGAGACACGTTCAGTTCCTCCTACAGCAAAATGGAGGTGAAACGCAACTAACGATATACTTCTCTGAAATGCTGTTTTCGACTCAACAAATCTTCATCTGAGGCCTGTGCATGTGAGGGTCTATGGAGAAATTCTTCCATACAGCTCATTTCGAAGATAGTTCAAAGGAAGGTGGACCCGACCTTTCAATTTGTGCTGTAACGGAAGAAAATGTTAACATTGATGCTGTCATTGTGATAGAGAATCATCGAATAAGTGAAGAATATTTTGGGAAATTCTGAGTATTTCACTGAGTGCCAACTATACGTTGTTAGTTGAAAAGTTGAAGATGAGACGCGTTTTTTTTGCAGGTTGGTTCCAAGAATGTTGGTTCCCGAACGTTCGCGTGTATGATGTTACATGAAGATGCGGAGATTCTTAGTTAATACGTACTGATTAAACTTGACCTGATCATTTCAATCCTGAGAGCGAACAGCAAAGATCTGCATGGAAATCTACACCACCAAAAAAAACACATTCAAGGAATGGAACACTCAAATGTAACCGGGCAATATTACAGAGATATCCTGAAAGCACTGCAAAGCAAAGGTCACAAATTTCCGTGCAACCAGTTGGATGCTGCACCAAATTATTCCACGGCCGTGTATCGCAAATGTTGATGCTGATTGTCTCACAAAAATCAAAGCAAAATATGCCCATCCTCCCTGTAGTCCAGTTTTAGCCCTTTGTGAGATTTTCCTTTTCCCAAATTGAAGAAAAGGCTCCTGAGAGATGTTTTCCATCATCAGAAGCAGTGGTGAAAGCTGCGGATGCGATTCTGAAGGATCTGTCAAGAAAGGGTTTCCAGCATATCTTTGAAAATTGGCAGAAACGCTGGGACAGGTCATTGCATTCAACGGGGGAACTACTTTGAGAATGATTCAAAATTATGAGGATGATAAAGGTAATTTGTCAAAAAAGCATGATCATTCTTTATTGAACAACCATCATGCCACTGCATCCTAAAGGTGGCTTGCTAGAAATCAAGAGTAAGGAAGGATTAAGCAAGTACAGGTAAATAAAATTAAAACATGTGAAAAGGTTTACGAATTTTCTAACATTCAATTCGGAAAAATAAAATGACTTGTATTAACGTTGATTATGCCGCATTTCGATTACTGCGACTAACTTAACGACAAATCTTGGACAACGACTACAACGTGTTCACAATGCCTGTGTTTACTATGTATGTAAATATGTAAATCAGATCATAATCACTGCAGCTTTTGAATTGTTACCCTGTCATCGACTGGAAGGTGCATTCCCTCATTCTTCTGCGTCGAATTCTATGCACCTGAGCTATACACTATATTTCGACCCGTTTTCACTCATATTCTAATTATAATTTAAGCACCCGATCAAATAACAAGGATCTACATCCTTACACCGAACCTCTTACTTTTCTTCATCCTTCACAGTTGTCACTTCTGAACTCTCTGCCGTCTCAAATCAAGAAATACGGGTCGCAATGACAATTTAAAACATTGCTTGAAGGTTATTTATTTGGAGAATGCAGCATTTAACGGGTTCTATGCTCAAATTAACATGCCATTAACTTGTGTTGAATATGCATTCGCAAATGTCCCTAGCGAAGTAGAAGAGAGGTCCTTACAGTCTCAGCTTTATTATTATTATTATTATTATTATTATTATTATTATTATTAAAGCGCGGGAAAGTCCTCTCATTAGAAATGAATTTGATCCCAAAAGTTTTCTGGATCGCTTTGTTACAGGTTACATGGAAGGAAATTTGAAAGTGGGATGCCTGTATTGAAGTTTCGTTTATCAAGTTATCTTTCCAGGGATCTTTAGAGCTTAAATTTACAGGAAGCCTCCAGTGATAACTGGAAACATCAATGTTGTTGAGTTTACAAATACTAGACTAAGTAAATTTTGCACCACGTGGTAAGACCCACACACTCGTCATAGACGTCACAAATTTTGAAGTGAAGTAATGCTAGACAATTGACTGTCTTGAGACTTCTTGTGCAGAATCTCTGAATGGATCAAGAATTTAGGAACCATCTTTGAGACAGCCTACGTTCTGTGTCAAACTGCGCACAACGATAAGATGACGATGGTGATAAGGTCTTACCGAATATACTAATTCATTTTGGTATTGTTTCAAAGTTATCGCTTCGTCGAGACAACTTAAATTATATAAGCGTAATACTCCATTTGAAATGACATTTGTAGCCTCTTGAACATCTCAGGTGTTATCTGATATACATTATGACTGTCAATCCTAACTGCTATGAAAAAAAAATTAATTGCATCTGGAGTACTTCTAAATGCAAATAACCCATATTTTACGTACACAGTTTTGTTTTTGGAAGGACAACACTGCGCTATTTGGGTATTTTCGATTGTCATTTGTCATTAGTTGCGTTTGCGAATAGGCCTTGAATTCTTCAGATTTTAATAAAGTTAATGTGCACTAAAGAAAATGGAAAGTTAAAAAAAAAATACTTTCAACATATTCACCTGTTTGAGTTTAATATAGGAGTAAAGGCAGCAAACATGACTTGGGAGAATACTCCCCTTCAAGGAGTTTATCACCTCGGAGGTTCATTTCCATACCAGACACCTGGGCAGAAATCTTTTAAAGCGCAAGTCACCGTCGCCCCGCATCGCCCACCTCGCCCTGGTGCTTTCGACCCCGTAACAGAACCAAAAGAGTAAAATTAGAAAATGGAAAGTGCTCAGAAAGAAAGGACTTGTAACCACAAGAAAGCTCATGTAAGGATGGCCAGCCCCAAGGGATCTGAACCAGGCACTTTTCGTGTGCGAGTCAAAGCGTTACCGCTTGAGCCACCCGGCTCTGTAAGGCAACAGCGGTGCACTAGGATGTAACACAGCTGCTGTACAAAGTGTAAGCACAAATGTGAAATTTCGTCATTCCCGATGGTCTGCACCGCATTCCTATATAACACGTAATCTTAACTCCACGTTTTTAAACCTGAAGAAAACTATTAACTGCACATTTTAACAGCATAGGAAATGGAGACAAAGTTTAGCAAATATCTCCGTAAGTTCCTTATGGGCGGAGTAAGACATTTTGGTACTTTAGCGTTGCTCCATGACTGACCGTTTGTGTCTGCGCCCCAATGAGTCGAGGAACGGTTAAGTGAAGGAGACACCAGGCAGACTGGTTCGCTAATAGTGCTTCCAGATAGAACATCCCAATGGAGACACCCCTACAAGGAGTTCAAAACCCTTAGAAGGGACATTTTCATACCAAACGCCAGGGCAAAAACATTTCCAACGCGCAAGCAACCCTTACAGCGCACATAGCACCAACCCACCTGGCCTAGCACTTTTGAACCATCTAACAGAACCATCGATGAGATAAAATGGGATAGTGAAAGGCTCATGGCAAGGCAAAATCATCCCCCATTCGTCTAAGCTATCAAGGAAAACCACAAAAAAAAAAAAAAGATCGCCAGTCGCAAGGAATTTGATATCCCGAATGCGATTTAAAAGCGCTAACTGAAAAACTACATCGCTCGTGTTACACGAAAGCTAACTTTCGTGAGGAAATTGTTTATGACGTAGGCTTTCACGACCGAAGTTTGTCATGGCTTATGTCGCATGATATTTATTGATAACATACCGTTCAACATTTCGAGGACCTTGAAGTTTTCCTCGAGGAGCTGTATGAGGGTAGGTCCATAAGTTTCCGGTCTTGCCGATAAGGAATATCGCCTTCACAAAAACCTTATCCGGTGTGATACCTTATCTGTTAAGTAAATAATTGCAGCGTAACTTCCGTTCTGCTGTGTTCAGTTGTTCAGATATAGTTGCAAAGAGAAGGCTGTGCATAAAGAATTGTGACCTGTTCAAAATGGAGTATCGAGCTGTTATAAAGTTCTTCACAAAAGAAGGACTTACTACAAATGAAATTAAACAGCAATTGGACGGTGTATATGGGGAAGCTTCCCCCTCATATTCCACCGTAAAAGAATGAACCAAACTTTTTCGAATGGGTCGAGAAAGCATTCAAGAAGAGGAGCATGCAGGTCGGCCCTTGGAGGAGCTCACTCCTGAAAGCATCGCTCTTGTGCAAGGAGAAATTATGGAAGTCTGGCGCCTCAAAGTTACAGAAATACCAGCAACGTTGGACCTTTATAAAACAACAGTACTTCGAATTATTCATGAACATTTAAACATGAATAAAGTTAGTGCCTAGACTTCTTTCCTCATTCCAAAAGCAGCAAAAATCATTTGTTGTCAAGCAATTTTGGAGCTCTGCTGTGGCAACGAGACGGAAGTTCTGCAAACCATTACTACAGGAGATGAAACTATGGTCCTCTACAATGAACATGTCCAAAAGAGAATCAATGGAGTAGCAGGCGTAAACCTGGCGAATCACCACCTCTAAAGGCCAAGGTCACTCAGTCAACCAAGAAGATCATGGTCACTATCTTTTGGGACTTTGATGGAATACTCTTCATTGACTTCAAGGAGAGGAATACCACTGTGAATGGAGAATACTATGCTGGCCTACGTGTTACCATCAAAGAGAAAAGTCGAGGAAAGCTGAGTGGTGGTGTGCGCCTTCTTCACTACAACGCGCCTGTGCACCCAGCTCTTGTTGCAAAGAAGCTGTGTAGAAATGTGGCTTCAGGGAGGTCAACCATCCACCCTACAGCCCAGATTTAGCTCCCAGTGACTATTTCCTGTTCTTAAAACTCAAGAATGACCTTCGAGGAAGGAAATTTAAGTGTGATGAAAAAGTGATGAATGCTGTTTATGTCCATTTTACAGACAAGGCTATTTGGGGGGAGGAGAGAAATTGAAAAGTTAATTCAAAGATGTGAGAAGTATATTGCAATAAAGAATAACTCTATTGAAAAGTGAAATATAGTTTTTGTCTTTATTATACCTAGAAATTGGTTAGGCCGGAAACTTATGCACCTACCTTTGTAATTGCAAGATCCTCAAAACGTTTAATTTTGCATTATCATTGTTTCACGCGACTTGAGCCAAATTACTTTTAGTACGAAGAAACTGTTTAATGCTCCTGGAACTGAGACACACGAAAAGCTGCCTGGGTTATGTGATTTAATGTAGAGAGACGGTTCAGTCCCCTTTGAAGGTCTTATCCTTGTAAGGCACATAGTACACCTGAGTAAAACTCGTAATTCCTTGTGCGTGAAATAACTGTTTTCTTCGCCTGCAAGAGTTTTGGCATGTTAATGTCATTGCGGAGTACATAAATTAGCCGAAGTTTTAATGAAGTTGGCGAGCCGTCAAGTGGCTCCTCCTGTCTTCACGCCCACGTTCTGTCTATCTGCCTGCACACATCAGACGCTCCGTCGGTACTTGGCATCGCCAAAATAAATGATCGGGCAATGTGACATGCCCGTCTTGTACTCCTGTTGCAGGAGTTGGATATAATTTAGTGTTGAGTTCACTGCAGACCGCCTTTTATTTTTATATAGGTGCATTAAAAATGATTGCGAGAAAAGGTACACTGTGGAAATTGTGCAAGCATAATACAGTGCGTCTCAAAAGTCACGTGCCAAAGACGTTAATTATTTATTGTTACTTTCTAGCGCAAATAAGCAATTCAGTAACACTGCTGAATAACGTGCAGAACTGGTACTTCTTTTTAGAGGTTATAATAGTGCAACTGTTCTCAAACCTCTTGCATGCACGACCCCCTTTTCGAGAATGACATTTTTGATCTCCATTCACTTCGCTGCTTAATAATAATAATAATAATAATAATAATAATAATAATAATAATAATAAATTAATTTGCAAGTTTGCGCGCACGCTTAAACAATGTGATATCTATTCGTCACACTGGCCATTGTTGCGCAGATAATGCAACAGTTCAACTTTCTTAATAAGAATGGATGTGAAAGCGCACAAGTTCTTAAATAGAAGTACTTTCCCCATATCCACCGCGAACTCCCCAGATAGAATCCAGTGATACTCCTAGACACAGTACAGGAACCGCTGTAATCAGGACGTTCTCATCGGTTGGACCACTATCAGGACAATGCGCCTGCTTGTTGCTACAAGTAGGGAGGAGCACAGCAAATTGTGGGGTTCTTAAAGAGTTTGGTATTTCTAACCAAAGTATGGATTTAATATAAGAACAATTAAGTACTGGTTAAGCATAATGCCGGGGAATCAAACTCTTCTTCGAGCAGTTTGTCTAAGGGAGCAAATAAGCAAATAAGAAAATAAGGCAAGGGTGAGATACGGGATAGGAAAACAGTTAACAGACGTTTGTGAGATATAGTTAGGCAAAATATTGAGTCTCAATGCGCAGAAAAAGTATCACAGGCTCAAATACGTCCGGTGTGCGGTAGGGGACATTATTTAGATATCTGGGTAGGGAAGAAAGAGATGGTCTAGCGTGGCTCAGATTAGGAGCTTGGAAAGGAAACAAAACAGTTGATGCTCTCGGGGAAAGAATTTGTCCATTATGAGGATAAAGCGATACCTGGAGGCATATTTTGGCAGAATGCAGGGAAATGGAGATTTTAAGAAATGAACATTTATCACCGCAATTTCTGAATTCCAATAGAAATTTGAACATTTGCCGGGAAGTTTTGGTGCATGTGAGATACTCGCACAATGTGGGAATATTTTTAGAGAAGACCCGTAAAAGAAGGTTAATTGGCTATAATGAAAAGGGGGAAGTTGGAGAGGGGTTGTGAATAAATGGAAGGGGGACTCAAGAGTAAGCCTTTCATTCATGTTTATGTATTTGTATATAAAAATATTTATAGAAAACTTAAATATATCGAAGTATTTATGTTTGTATGTATGTAGGTATTTGTTGCTTTGGTTTATTTACGGGCGCTCTTTAACATCTCAGGTCATCAGTTTCCCATTCAATTCTGGGTATGAAAGGGCCGACAAATTTTGCTCAGAAGCTTCTTCTTTCAGGCATGAGGTTCTTTACCGTGCCGTAAATGTACGACAGGGGACCCACGGTTTTACTTCCCTTCCGAAGGAAGCAATGCTTAGGATTTACGCCCGAAAAAAAATCCATCGATCCTGGCCGGGTTTGAACCCGCGATCTTGGGTTTAGGAGGCAAGTATGGTTACCACTTCACCACCAGGACCGACATCGGCCGTTGCGATGGTAAAGGTGTATGTACAAGCTGGGCTTTAAAATAATTCCCACCCAATCTATTTCCCAGAGTTTACCCCATGAGACTTTTTATCTTTTTCTAACCTCAAGCATCGGCTTGCGGGAAGAATATAACACCCAGTTCTAAAGATTTTTATTTTTTGAGGGAATAAAACAATTAAATCTCGTCGAACCAAAGGTATTGAACTTAAAAATATATTATGTTGGGAAATAAATTGTTGTTTTTGTAAAAAGAATGTTATATATTATGTTCTTTACCAACTTATCACTCCGGCTTCGTATGTGGGTAAGTGAAATTCTCGAACTAATAAAGAAAACGTATTATACAACGTTTTTTTTTATTTTGGCAAACTGAAACTTAAGTATATCCACAGCAAAATATTCCCCCCTTCACAGAGATTCCATAATTGAATTGATCAACTTTCTCGTGTTTTTAAGCATTTAAATTTGATCGGTTGGTCTAAATTTTAAAATGGTAGTGTTATTCCCCTCTAGTCTCCAAACGCTAACATTGGCAAAACTGCAATAAACATCTATGACCTATCTTTCGAAGTTAGAATATTGTGATAATACAGAGCTATCCGGTTGAAATGTCATAAAAGTAGCACTTTATAATAAAGAAGTTGTTCTAGATATCTCTGAGTGGTTTGTTGTAATATATGTAGAAGGGATCTAAGTTTCGAGTGTTTCCGACCTCAGTCGCTTGCAGTCTAGGCGCTAGCGTGCATGATAGACAAAATGGTAGTCACGCCGCAACAACGCGCTCAGTGTGTTGTATGGTAAGCAAGATTTTCGAGTATTGTATGGACCCAGTGAGCTTATAGACGTGAGTACAATTATCAATATGTTTCTTCATATCGAGACGCAAGGGTACTTGATAGCAACAAAAAGTAAATCATTGGACAAGCCATGTGTGAAACTTAACCGTACAGACAGCTCGATCCTGCGACCCTAATCCCTAACAACTTACCACTTCAGCTGTAGGGATCGCTTTAGGCGCATATTTTTGTTGACGAACATGTAGGTCTGTTAGCTCGGTTCGTTAGAGCTTCGTGCTAGTATTGCGAATGTCGTGTGTTCGAGCGCATCAAGGTTAACTTTTTTTTTTCTGACATTTTTTTTTTTTTTTTTACTTTCTTGTAATCTTTTTAATTTCTCTAACTGTTCTTAATACAATAAATAAATGTTACATTTTCTCTCTCTTGTAATCATAAAGAAATGTCACTTTTTCATACATTAGGTTTGGTTGTTTTAATAATAAAACACCGCACTAACACTTTCTAACTAGACACAGCATGATCACGCGGCCGAAGTTCCAAACGGCAGCGGAGAAGCTGCTGAAATCGTAACCAGTCGACTTTCTTCGCTACCTTTCGGGATTCCGGTTCTTAATTCAATAAATAATTGTTACTTTTTTCTCTATCTAGTAATTATACATAAATATTGGTTTTTTTTTTTCTGACACGTCCTTTATTCTCTTGTAATCTTCATAATTACTCCACACTATTCTTAATACAATGGATAAATGTTACTTTTTTTTTTCCTCTCTCGTCATCATAAATAAAATTTACTTCCCCCTCTCTCTCGTATTATAATTGTCTGCACTATTCTTAATAGAATAAATATTACTTTGTCATGGTTTAGTTTAGTTTGTTTAGGTTTAACAAAAAAATAGTGGAACATCACACTAACACTTTCTAACCAAACACAGCACATTTTGCGGCCAAAGTTCCGAATGGCAGCGGAGATACTGAAATCGTAAACAGTCGACTTTCTTCGCTACCGTTCTGGATTCCGACCACAGGATGGTGTTGTATGTACGTTTTGAGTGTGTTTCAATATGTTTCCATACTATAGCGAAAGCAAACATTGACAAGCTTAATAATTATGACGCCCGTCTCAACTTGACTGCCATAACGCCTTCTTGCCACGTGGCGCAATGTGCTCGCGCGGTATAAGTTGTAAAGGATCCGCAAATGCTGTCATGTTGAGTACTTATGTGCTAGAGAGAGAGAGAGAGAGAGAGAGAGAGAGAGAATTAACTCTTCTACACTATCATTAATGTACATATACAATCTTGTATGTACGGTTTTACTTTTCTGATGTCTCAAACGGATCACCCCGTACATTGTAACCAAATCTTTCGGTAAGAGATAAAATATTTCTTATATTACTTTCTGAAAAGAAATACAAATAATCATACTGTCAGTAACTTCTTGGTACTGTTAGTGGCTGTTTGTGCGGAAATTCCTTTTCTAGAATCCGCATATTCTGGCACCAATATTCAAAAAATACAATTTATTTATAAACAGACAAAGTGTCAACCGTATTCATCGTTTGTAATGGCTAGGCGACCGCAATGTAAGCTTTTCATTCTGCTTTTAGTACTCAGTTTTTATTTTTCTGTAAAATTTCATCGATACCCAGTGACTGAATTCTTGGGAATATACGAAGTTCTGCCTTTCTTAATCACATTGTAACTTTTAACCTACATACACACACGCACGCACACACACACAAAACCTTTAAGACTTAACCTCACAGACAGCACAGTCCTGCGGCTGAAGTCCCGAACTGTAAGTGGCCAAGCGTAGCTAAGAAACTGACTAATTACGAATTTAGTAGTGAGAATTCAAATCATCCTATGTTAGTGACGTAGTGAAAATTATTAAAAGTATTGTGAATAGAAAGTGTGCAGTATGGTTTATTTCGCGACTGAGGGATTCGGCTTTCTCCGCTGCTGTTCGGGACTTTGACCGCAGGACTGTGCTGTCTGTAAGGGTAAATTTTTTTAAGCTAAGAATCTTCAAAACAGTTTCAAACAAATCTTAGAATTTTTTATTCTTAACGAGTACAGAGACAAGCAGACAACAAATATAATTTAATTCCCCCACATGTTATAGCGAATCTAACACAGTAAAAATATATTGACCTAGCACAATAATTTATTTTAAAAATAAACGGATTTCAGTCACAGCCCGAAAAGCTGGACGTCTTTTAAGAAACAAATCTCGTCGTCGTCGTCATCGTCATCATATCATTCTACCAGCTAACTCTGAATTACGTAAAACTCTTTCTGCAGTGAAAACCACACATTTTGAACCTGTGCTGAAGGATTTACGTGAACGGAAAGCCAACGTTAATAAAATAAAATATTAATAAAATAAGACCAGTAAATGAAGTTTATAAAATTAAGTAATTACAGATTTTTCTAAGTTCTTTTTGGTGGACCTTTGAAACAAAATGTCATAAACTAGTAAACTTTAATTAACATGAAATTGTAAAATGTTATATAGTTAATTTGTTTACCCGCTTTCCATAGAGTAGGAATCCAAATATGTGTTAACCGGTTTCCAGTTTTTCTTCGTCTGTTTATTATCTTATTACCCCGTAAAAGCGCTTAAAAAGTTAATTTGCTAAGTGTGAATATGGGAGAAAGCTTGTGATGTGCAACGTACCAATCGGTTGATAATTGACCGATTTTTGGGGGTATTTTCAGAAAGTTGAGGGTATTTTGGGGGTATTATTCATTTTTTAAATTATTCCTGCTTACAGTAAATAGATAATTATGTAGTTACTTCGTGTGTAGATATTTCGCGACCTTTAAACAGAACTTTAGCGATTTTAAGGAGAAAACGTTGGCATCATGTAAGTGTAACTTGTTTCATGCACCGTATTTCTTCCTAGTCCCTTAATCTTGTCGACTGTCACACACAAGGCAATCAGAAGTATTTTTCCCCTTTCTGTCAAATGGGCCCGATTTATGTTCCTATGTCCCTTTAATTAATGATAAAGTAATTTAAAACTATACTGTTATACTTTAATTGCAGTATTAGATAAGTCGCATTTTTGAACTGCATACTCATTGCTGTTATTCCTAATAATATTTTACAGTTGTTTTCCAGTTTTATTTAGTAGACAGATTTTCGTACATACCAAACAATTTCTTGTTTCATCTGGAGTCAGTTTTATATATGTATTAAATTTGTTGTTTCATACATTACTTCGGAAATGTAAGTAAAATACTGTGGATATTTTATATATTTTAAATGCATATAGAAAGACTAAAGAAAATTATAGTGGCTTTGATGGCAACTATGGAAGGAATAATTGACAATTGTTGTTCTAATTTTAAATCTCCAGAATCCATATTGGCGAGCAATGTATGAAACTAAAATGCAATATGGTGATGTTCATTTTATCACGATGATGGTGATTATTATTATTATTTATCTGTATTTTTAAGAGATGAGTTTGTTCTTGTTGTCAAATTGAGTGTATTTTAGGAAAATTTGGGTAAGATTTAAATCTATGGGTTATTTATTTGCATGGTATTGGTAACGCTGGTGGATGTGGCAAATACAGTCTGGCGATCACAAGAAGGCAAGCTAGAGGAATGTACTACGTACATATTAAACGTCGTTGGTTAGAAGTATAGAGGGCGGGCAAGATCTGCTTAGCACGAGGCTACATACTTGTATACTCCTCGTGTGCAGATAAACAGTTCAAGCTCTCCCCGCACTTCAGCCCGTGCGCGCCTTTGATCACCTGACTGTACAGTTACAATCAGGGAAGCCAGATCTGCTCTTTTAAACACAGAAAATGAGCTTGTTTATCTGCATTGTGTTCGCCTATAGCGATCTAGTTAATCACATCACATCCACAGATGTTAAAAGTTAACAAGCTGTTAGGTTTCTTTAACATTCAAATTAACTAACATTCTGTCTCATTAACAACTGTTAACAGTTCGAAAATGGCGACCGTAAATCCAGCGGTATATTCGACATTTAATATCTGATTAAGTGGCCCATAAAGGGCTGTAAGATGCAGCGACTTTTAAATGTTAAAGCAAAAATGAATGAAATGTTTATAAAGATACTGAATGTTGTCATGGGACTGTAGATGAAAAACAGGGGAGATAAGAACACATAAATAGAAACATGTTTCTCTCTCTGTGCCATTGTTTACGTAAGGTTTTATGTTACTGTTTCGGGACATGCCCGTATTTCAAAAGCTACTTTTTTCAGGATTATCAGAAAAGTTACCGCGGCAATTACATCAAAACAAAAATACCCACATAATATGAATAACTTCTTTTTATTACTGTGTCATTTTCTAGTGTTCCGGAAGCATTTGATTGTACATACGTAAATATCATGTTATCTAAAGCCAACAGAACCAAAATTTAAGAATTGCTTTTTATCATTGTTCAAATAAACTGTATTCTTGACCTGCAATCAGGAATAGTTTCTAGGTGGATAGATATATTATTAATAAAGATGTCCTGTTGGTTATAGAAATTTAACCTTTAAGGAAATTTTTAAAAAGCTTCACACATCCTGGAACAAGATGTTAAACACACATATCAACACATGTAGCAAATAGAATGATAGGCGTAGGAAAAAGGCTTTTTGGGGGATTTTTAACAAAATTCCACAAAAATTAATAATTGTGGCAATTGCATTGTATTGTAGTGGAGACAAGATTGATCCTCCATTATGTCTTATGTCTACAAGGATAGGTCATTAAGTTTCCGGCTTGGCCGATAAGGGTTATCATACGCTTATCTGGTGTCCTACCTTATCTGTTCAATAAATAATTTCAGCTACAACTTCCACTTCGCTGTTCTTCAGATATAGTTGTATAAAGAAGGCTATGTATAGAAGATTTTGACATGTTCAAAATGAAGTATCAAGCTGTTATTAAGGTCTTCACAAAAGAAGGGCTTACTCTAAATGGAATTAAACAGCGATTGGACGATGTATATGAGAAAGCATTCCCCTCATATTCACCGTAAAAGAATGGGCCAAACTTTTTCAAATAGTTCGAGAAAGCATTGCAGACGAAGAGCGTGCAGGTCGACCCTTGGAAGTGCTCACTCCTGAAAACATCGCTCTTGTGGAAGGAGAAGTTATTGAAGACCGGCGGCTCGAAGTTACAGAAATAGCAGCAAGGTTGGGCCTTTCTAAAACAACAGTCCTTCGAGTTATTCATGAATATCTAAACATGAATAAGGTTAGTGCAAGATGGGTGCCTAGAATACTTTCCTCAGTTCAAAAGCAGCAACGGGTCAACCGTTGTCAGGCATTTTTGGAGCTCTGCCGTGACAACCAGAGATAAGTTCTGCATTGTTACAGTAGATGATACTATGGTCCGCTACTATGATCCCTTGTCCAAAAGAGGAAAAATGGAGTGACGTAAACCTGGCTAAGCATTGCCTCTAAAGGCCAAGGTCACTCAGTCTACAAAGAAATTCATGGCCGCAATCTTTTGGTACTGTGAAGAAATACTCTTCATTGACTTCAAGGAGAGGAACACCACAGTAAAGTGGGAGTATTATCCTGGCCTACAGCACAAACTACGTGCTTCCATCAAAGAGAAAAGGCGAGAAAAACTGAGTGATGGTGTGCGCCTGCGCAATGTCGTGAGAAGCTGTGAAGAAATGTGACTTCAAGGAAATCGACTATTCACCCTACAGCCCAGATCAAGCTCCCAGTAACTATTTTCTCTTCTCAAAATTCAAAAAGGACCTTCGAGGATGGAAAGTTAAGTGTGGCGAAAAAGTGATGGATGCTCTGTTTATACCCATTTTGCAGACAAGACTTCTGACTATTTGGGGGGGGGGTTGATATGTTAATTCAAAGACCTGAGAAGTGTATTGCAATTAAAGGTAATTATATTGAAAAGCAAAATATCGTTTTTGTCTTTATCATACCTAGAAAATGGTTAGACCAGAAACTTGTGGATATACCCTTGTACTTCGTAACTACACACTTATCTATCTGTTTAAATTTAGAAAACCTTATGCCTCTTCCTTTAATTATTTTTAATGAGGATGAACATAAACTCTACTGACAAACCTTCAGAGTTTGTTCAGGAAGTTTGCTGTGTGTTTCGATATAAGGAATCTTGGCAGATCGCTACTGAGATTTGATGTTTATGTGTTGGACTCGTGAACCATGACGCATGTAAATCAATCAATCAACCGACTGAAGGCTCGCTCACTAGGTCCCTGCTCCATGACCAGCTCGGTCACCAAATATGACGCCGGTGAACTTCTTCAGAGGCACGCCAAATTCCTAGAAGCATGAAGCTTCGCTGTGCAACTTATGATCATGACGGTGGACATTTTGAACAGCTGCTATAAAGAAACAAGTCTGTGCAGTACGTAACAAAAGTATATTTGTTTTGTACTGTACTCATGTACAGTACTGTAGTTTTGGTCATCTGTTGTTGAACATATATGGCATTACAGTCGTCAGAAAGTACTCATGACCATGGGAGTCTTACATCGAAACACTCAGTAAACGTTCCGGAACAAAGTATTCATACCCACCCTGCATATATTTATTCTGTGCAAACAACACTGTGTCAATTTCGACTCTGACACCGCCTTTTGGATCCCTGCTATTTTCAATTATCGAGAACCTTAACAAGCTGGAAAAACTTGATGGATCACAGGAGTCTTAACATGCCAAAATGTTAACGCAATGTTAACAAACAAGAGTTAGTTGAGATAGCGGTCTAGCTCTACTTAAGGACTTTCAAGGAAGGAATGTGAAAGCGCATCAGCAAGTAAACTGTACGCAGAGATGCTTACTGCGAGCGCATAACAACCCACGCTACTTTGTATACTTGGGAAAATCTCGTGGAGAACTCCCATGAAGACGGTGTGGTGGGCTAGGCCAAGGAAGAGCGGTGTTGGTAACACTGAAGGTGTGTCTTTCAACTCATCGTGTTTATCACCCGCCATTAATGGAAATATTGTACTTATATGTGCGGAAAACGGCCCCGTAATTGCGCCATTATCTTTATTGCGCATTCTCAGAGGAAACCGGTTGCTAATGATAATAATTGAGCAATTAGATCGCTGCGACGCCACTCAAACATTCTTGATAATGATGTTGCACCGAAAGTAATCTATCAGTGTCTCGTTTGCGGCAGCAACCCTCTTTTGAAAGTACCAATTATTTTTTCTGTATAAAGTGTAAATAACAATTATTTTTCACAAGAACCCGTCCGGTTTCACAACTTTTGTGCAACAACGCGCATGAGCAATTCGGAAGGGTGCGTCGGCGCCAGCTGTCTGCAACGGTACTGCAGAAGCGCTAGAGCTGTGATCTTCCGGCAAAGATTTTCGAGAATGAACCAGGGTGCAGCAATTTTTATCCAGTATATAAATAAATGGCTTTCCAAATTTAACTCAAATTTACACAATTTCTGAGTCTAGCATACTAATTTTTTGGTAAAAGCGCTCTGCTTTTGCATGATTCTTACACCTCTGTCCTCTGCTACAGCCCAAAACCATCAAAACGAATTTGGCTGCACTTGTAACCTGGTTCAAGCAGATAGCAGACGCAGCCTAAACTGAGAATCGGATAGTGGGTATCATCTAGAGCGGGGAGAAATGTGCATCGTTGATTGGTTGCCCCGCTTCGATGGTAACTCAAAAAAAAAAAAAAGGATGCGCGAGCCAGCGAGCATTGCCAGCGTGCTAAATGTAATGTTTTGAGAATTCCTTTAGCTAAAACAACGTTTAAATTTTTCATTAATAGTCGTATGCAACTTTTTATAGTCTGTAGCTATATAAACACTACTTTTAAATTGCTAACGCATTACTTAATTTGTTATTGCATTTTGCCCGGACTATATTGAAGCGATTGGTGTGGAACTACTATTTGTAATTTTGGTTTTCTATTCCACCATTCCGGTGCATTATTGTATTCATATAAAATGACGTATAAACAGTGAATCTTATAAAGTACGTTAATATGCTTTCTAAAATTTTATTTTCCTATTACATATACGCTGTAGTACCTCTGATGTGTTTATTTTTGTAATGTTGATGTATAGTAGTTTGTACTTTATCAATCTGCTATTGTGTAAAAAGTTGTTTAAAACAGTAAATAGACATAATTCTGTATATCAGTATATTATTATGTTCAAACTGTGTAGTAGATATTCAAATTATTTTCAAACTCCTATATGGAGGCAGGACTACACTAACTTTTTATGTTACGAGTCGTCACTGGAATAGGCATAGAGTTACACTTGATGTGTTAATAATAGTTGTATTAATTGAGTTAGGTTAAACTTAATCAAGCAGCTTGTAACATAAAGGAGAAATGTGCGTCAAATAAACTATTGTAACTCGGATCCACTAAATCTGTCGGTCCTGGTGCTATGATGTTAACATACTTGCTTGCTTCCTAAACCCAAGATTGCGGGTTTAATCCCGGATGGATTTTTTCTTGCGTAAAAAATCCTAAGTATGGTTTCCTTCGGAAAGGAAGTAAAGTCGTGGGTCACATGTCGTAGATGTACGGTATGTAAAAGAACCTCAAGCCTGAAAGAAGAGGCCTCTGAGCAAAATTTGTCGACTGTTTCACGCCCTGGTTTGAATGGGACGCTGATGACCTGAGATGTTAAACAGCGTCCGTAAATAAACCAATCAACAACAAAAGCACTGCACCTATGGGCATGGTACGAGGAAAAACAGAAAATCTAGCTGCTTCTTGTCATAGTCTCGCATCAGTTCACTGTTTCCCTTATCATAACTAAGAAAGTGCTCTGAATTTGCTCACATACGCTGCATAGTGATTTCCCTTAAAGACCCATCCATGATAGCGCTTGAGGAGAATTTTTTGCTTTGGTAAGCTGTGAATTCCTCTCAGGGATTGGATTGAAATCGGGTGATGGCGGGCATAAAAGAAGTTCCTACCTCCGCCGTTGTAAAAAACATTTGACACTGTCGGCTGTGTGAGCTGTCGCGTCATTGTGGAGAATAATAACGTTGTTCATAATTTATGGCCACTTGGTGCTTGCGGCACGATGCAATTGTGACACCAAAAAATACACGATATACTGGGAATCCACAGTGGTCCCTTCAACACTGGATGGCACAAAGCTCACGTTGACTGTCCTATGCCAGAATCACAATTACTTTTATTGGTGAAGGAGTTCAAATGATGACCCAGGGTGACGCCATTCACTGGACTGTCGTTTGATTTCTGGTTCACACGTCCTTGCCCACATTTCATCAATTGCATCAATGCTTCTTGAGATCTCGCTAGATTGATGCGACATATTTCGTAGCGAGTCCACCTCTATACCTTCACGCATTCGATATGGCACCCACTTTTCATATATTTTCCGCATGTTCAAATCCTCCAGTAATTTATGGTGCAATGTTGGTACTGGAATTTCTGTTTGCTCATACAAGTGTCCAGCGCCTATCATCACGTAAGCACTGCTCCACCACCTCCTTGTCCGCGGACATGGGACGTCCACTAAGCGGCAGATCGAAGTCGACATTTTACCACGTTTGAAGGCCTCTGTTCACCTCGCCTCTGTTCGATAGGTCAGAGCATATGCACCCAGTGCTTCCCGTAGCTCTGTATGGCATATTGTGCGCAGAGAAATGCTATATTCACACATATGCACGTTGTTCACTCTTCTTGATCCCCATTCCTGACCCATGTCGCTCACCAACTGAATTTCGGGGCGTGCTAAGTCACGCAGCTCTGCTCACAGACACCATTTGGTGGCTTCATTTGAAAGTGCATTTCACATACTTTCAGTCTTATATCTTAGATATTTCGTTTGTCCCTTGTTCGTGAGAAAAAATAAATAGTCATTTTGACTTATGATTTATTCCCCTAGATATTATTATTATTATTAATAATAATAATAATAATAATAATAATAATAATAATAATAATAAAATTTAGTCCTTGTACATTCATTTGTTAATATTTTGAATCAGTTTCACTTTAAAGGTATGTCACTTGGTGGTTTAAATGACCCTATTCGTGTGCTGGTAGTATTTCTATCATTCTTTTACAGTTTCACTTCTAATATTTAAAAGAAATACTTAAAAACTACAGAGTACTTGAGAGCAGTGTTTGAGGGAAACCAGAAAGGAAATTACTGTATGCATCCGTCTGGAACCGTACTTGACATAGCAAAGTACAAGAGAACAGAAAAGTAAACAGAGCATATAATGTGGCTTTCGTTATTATTATTTTTTTCCGTTTTGTATGAAATGGAAATAAGTACTCATAATTCTGTATTATAGATGTAAATATTATATATGCTTAGTATTTAGATACAATGTACAATATACATAAACGATAACACATACAGAGGGCGCCAAAAACGTATACACACTTAAAGCAAAGAAAAAACTGTGTTAACATAACAAAACTGAATTCACACAAACAGAAAAAGATGAGCACTAATCATCTTAGACTTTTACAGTTACAACAGTTGCTAAAATGCCCACCATCGGCGTCGATACACTTCTGAGTACGTTGAACTACTGATTGAGCAACGTTTGCGAAATTGTCCTCAGCGGTTGCAGCACATGCCGTTTCAATTTCTTCCCGAAGTGCTGCCAGTGTAACTGGTTTTCTACGGTATTACGGTACCATGAGTCTCAAATTTGTCTCGAATGCATGCAATTGTCACTAGCGTTGACGATTCTGTTCTGTACACACGATTCCATTGCCTTTGAACTTCAACAACATTCTCGGTTTTCCAATACCACTTCAAAATTGCTTTTCGTTGTTCAAACGATAATCTTGTCTTCATTTTGTTGTAGCAACGCTAGCATAACATAATGTGAGTCACATGTGTTTACAGAACATCATACGATAATCTTGACTTCATTTGTTCATTGCTTATTTACCTGTCACATAACAACTCTATCATAATGTATGTGAGTCACATCTGTTTACAGAACATCATACTACACATTACTATTGTTTTTCGGTTCAACTTTGAATAGATGTCTACTGTGAAAGTGTGCATACATTTTTGGCACCCTAGGTATATTTAGGTGAAAGTCTGTAGTCTGCAGTGATGAATGAAATGACTTGTTGTTGGCTCAAATTCAGTTTCTCAGGGCAAGGAAAAACACCCAAATAAATCCTTACCTAAGCTCTTGACCTGACCGGAAATCAAACCCACGAGCTTCGGATAGAAATAAGCAGTGTATGAATCAACCAGAATGATACTTTGCAATCGAAAACAAGCAAGAGTTTGCATTCTCTCTCGAGTTCAACAGCCAGGAACTGAAGACGTATAATAGTCATCAAGGTCAGTTCCTGGTCTCGACGAACCATATGAATCATTTTAATTTAGCAGTTACAGATGTGAGATGGTCAGCCCTTAGCTTCAAGTGTCATCTAGTGTATGCTAAGGTATTATTAGGACGTTACATAGCTGGAACCTATTTTTATACATGGAGTTCTTTAACGTGAACAAATCTTGAATCCCCCAAAGGACTTGCGCCGGAGATTTTTTACACTACGAAAAAATATATCGATCTCGGCCGGATTTCTACCCGCGAACCTGGTTCAGAGAAATTTTATCTCACGAGCTTGCGGGTATTTCCTCCTGGAATGGCGCAATGGTAGCGGACATGGAGGTCGGGAGTCCTATAGAGCGCCGTTACATTGTGCCAGTAGAGATGATATGATCATGGTACACTAGGGGTACCCCTATATCTATTAATGACTGAAATGAACAAATCAACACGGAGCCCTTAGCGCTATTTGGTTTTCATTTTCTCAGGGTAAGCATAAACTCTGTAGAAAATCTTACCTAGACAACATGACATGATCGGGAACCGAACGCAGAACATCTTGTTTGCAGTTGCAAACCACTAAACCACGGAGACGGTCTTTAATCTGTGTATTAGAATTGGTGCTTTCAGTAGTCGAGTTTAAACTGTTTAATTTTGTGCAACTGTTTAATTTTTAAACGCTTTCATCTGTTGCACAATGTTTTTATTGACGTAAGTGCTGTGTGAATTTCGAACGCCTTTCATGAATGAAATTTATTTAAGGTTAGTGGAGGTATTTGACAAACAGCGTTTTCTAGGTCTTCCAGAAACATCTTTTTGAGTTTTTTTTTTATTTTTTTTTTTAGGTTTAAAGCGTCTTACGGAATTTCAGCGCCGTAATTAGGTCATAGATTGATTTAGAGAAGAAAAATAAACCGGATCCTATGGGATGTTCTGGAGACAGAGAGCGCTGTGTTCTGTGGAATGCTGTGCAGTTCCTGTTTGTCGCGCCCCATCACTTTCCTTTAGACTGAAATTCGTTGCTGACGTCACATCATCATCGCCCCTTTCCTTGCAACCAACGCCTGTTCTCACCAATCTCTCGTGTTGTTCCGCAGAGTGCCAAGTAAAAATCTTTCCCGCGCAGTAAAACGTGAAAAGGACAACATATTCAATTCATAATTTTAAAGAAATGCAATCTTCATGGTGTCATAATCTCGCAGAAAATCTACAAATCAGATTTTTTTAATTGATTTTAATTCTCGTTTTACTATTGTGGCATCATAGGCTATGGACTTTAATGACATGAGGGCGGTCTGAAAAGCTCTCGGCTTAACAATGAAGGAAATACCTTGTATATTATTTTTATTTGTTCACGTAATCTCTCTTAAGATCAGTATATTTATTCCAGCGGCGCTCCATCTTTAAAGTGGTTTTCCGGAAGGTCTACAAATACTCTAAAGCTACAATCCTCTCTTAAATAATAAAAAACACCGAGAAAAAAATTGACAACATGCTTAAGAATTCCCCATGAGTAGAAGTCAAACGGGAGAACTTAGTGGAAACCTCTTCGTCCTCTTGCCTTTGAACTTCAACAACGTTCTCGGTTTTCCAATACCACTTCAAAATTTCTCTGCGCTGTTCAAACGATAATCTTGGCTCCATTTTGTTGTAGCAACGCTATCATAATGTATGTGAGTCATATCTGTTTACAGAACATCATATTACACATTACTGTTGTTTTTCGGTTCAACTTTGAAATATATTAAATAGATATCTACTGTGAAAGTGTCTATACATTTTTTGCCACCCTTGGTATTTGTGTATTGGTCTTTGGGGGGGGGGGTGGCGGCTATAAGAGAAGTTATGTGTTAAAACTCCTTCTTGCAAATAGTATAGTCAAATAGAAAAACTATTTCTCCTTCACTAGTATTAAAATGGTATTTATTTCGTCATTTTTAACTACCTAACAGTGGTTTTATTCGTAGTAATGAATTAAAATGTTATTTTAACTGCTAATTTTATTCAGGTATAATTAAATTAATGAATATTAAAGGGGAATAGTGCACTTGTGGGTATATGTATTTATACAGAGCTGAAATGATGACAGCATCACTTACAATGAATATAATGGTTTGCTGTTTAACAAATGGAGCTGTTTCAATTCTATTTCCTTAGCAACTAACATTATTCAATTTAATTTCCTTTGTTTGTCCTGTAGATCATATACATGATACTAGGATACGTCAAGAAATCAATACATGATAAAATGAATACAGACAATGCATATGTGAAGTAAAAGTTTACAGCTTAGATGTAAACATCAATAAAATAAAATGTTATAGAATAGACAGTTATAACACTTGGTAACCTAGGTTTTAATTATATTTCATTTACATTTAAAATATTCACCCAAGGAGTAAAAACATCTTTCATTTAGGAATTATTGAACTGCATGTCTCAATTTAATTACTGAACGCCTTTTTCTAGTTTTTTTTTATGCCGTCTTCATATACTTGGTTCTATGTTACTACTGCCAGGTGTTCATTGCTTCTGGTATCATAATTATATTTGTATCTGTTGTGCTGAAAATCTGTTAGATTTTTCTTTAGTATGTCAACGTGTTTAGAATAAAAAGACAACCTTAGTGCCTTAAACGTTGTTTCCCTTTTTTACTTATATATGATTATTCTAATGGCCTTTTTTTTTTTTTTTTTGAATGCAAGATCTGCTTTGTTTCCCCGAATGTTAACCCATATTTTGGAAATAAGCAAAGTACAGACTGTTCAGGACATTATATTAAAGCAAAAGTTATTTCACTTAATCTTGATGCCACTTTTCCACATTTTAGATGTTCCTCTATCCATATTCCTAAGAATGTATTATATTTGTGTAATTTGTAATCTTATTTCGGGTGTATTACTATTTTTATTTATTACATGTATGGAGGAGATTCCAGTGTTTTTTTTTTCTTTACTAGTAATAATTTTTGTACATTTTTCTTGCTGTGGGATCTATTCAAACCGTTTCTTCCTTGCTATTATTATTAATTATTATAATCGGTAACACTACTTTCGTTAAGTAATAATAAGTGATACATGTTTCATTAAACTGTATTATTATTATTATTATTATTATTATTATTATTATTATTATTTTGATTCAAATGCTGCTAAGGAGAACATTTGTATGTCACACGAGGATAATTAGACTTTATGAAATTATCTCCCTGGTGTATTTAAATGTCTAAATTGCTCTCTTATAACATTGTTTTGAATAATTGCTAAGGTCAGAGAAGGATATTTTGGTACATCAGACATACTCAAGGCTGTTTGTGCCTATGCTCCCAGTGGGGGCAACTCCAGAAGGAAGGGAGGAGTTGAGGGAGACACTGAACGGTCAGGACCCAGGGATGGTAAGGCATGGACGTTGACGGAGTACCTCAGTTTGCAGGTAGAACATTCCGATGTCGGTGCACCCCCCCCCCCCAGAAATTGAAGCCCAATTTTTAAATGTAGTCTATGCATCGTTCGTCAGTTAGAAAAAGTAAAAGTGATTACCTACAACATTAAATTTCTAACACTTAAAAATCTCCATTTATCCAAGGCTGTCTAAAACGTAATTTTCATAACTCGTGGCTGAAAGCTGCAAGATAAATTTACAAGAAACAAATTCCTGCCGTCAACACATTGGCAGCGCTGTTGGTGGTCCAGGCGTGGTGATGTCGCGCAAGAAACAAATCCCCATCGTCAGCACGTTGGCACCACTGTTCGTATTTGTACCTTCGTTATGTTTAGTACGCTTGCCGATGTAAAGCCTTTTAACATATTCATGTACAAATAAATTCTCAAGCAATGCTTTAATGCGGCTTAGGGATATTATGTACGGTTAAAATGCAGCTTTCCGAAGCGCTGCAAATCTAACCCTTTATTGTATGACAAAGATGCGAAATTTTACCGCATAATGTAAACATTAACGCTGTGTAGCATCGTGTGCTTTGTAGCAAAAACCTTCCAATTTTTTGTTGTAAGTGTTAAAAGTTGAACTTTTAAGCTTCTGTTGTCATGGATACAACTTTCAAACTTCTACAGCAAGAGAGATCTAACACATAGTGCAGCGTAACAGCGGAATGAACGTTGCATGATTAATTTTTACATATTAACTCAATGATTTCGGACCATATCAAATAAACTAAGGATTTATAAGGGTTTATATTGAAAAATAAAGGAGAGACAAGAGGGAGGGGGAGGTAGAAAGAGAGATCTACAAACGCACTTCGTCAAATGAAGAAATGTTGTGTTTTAAAGAAAACTAGATGATTGAAAGAATCAAAATATACGACAAGGTAGAATTAAATATGAAACTTTTTTGAAATTTATTGAATCCATATTAATTAAAAAAGCAACACATTTCATTTTTAATATATTTTTATGAATTCACCAACACATTTTTCCAGAGTGTATAAATTTTCTTAATTCCATAATTAATTATTTGAATTGAATTTATTTATTTATCAATAATATATCTACACAAACAGGTAACAATTTTCAATCAACTATCCATCGTTTCTTGGTCTTCGGCTCATCAGTGATCGTTCACTGGATTTTCCTATTGTTGATTTGTTTTATTTAAGGACGCTCTTTAACATCTCAGGTCATCAACGTCCCATTCAATTCAGAGCGTGAAACGGCCGACAAATTTTGCTCAGAGGCCTCTTCTTTCAGGCTTGAGGTTCTTTTTCGTGCTGTAAATGTACGACACGGGACCCACTGCTTTACTTCCCTTCCGAAGGAAGCCATACTTAGGATTTTTATGCCCGAAAAAATCCATCGATCCTGGTCGGGTTTAAACCCGCTATCTTGGGTTTAGAAGGCAAGTATGGTTACCACTACACCACCAGGACCGACTGGAATTTCCTGAATAATCAGGTTCGGCTACATAAATATACACAAATGTAAACCAACCACTATTATTTACCAATTTTATAGTAAACATGAATATTTAACATAATATTAATAAATCTAACATTCATTTATTACCTCATTACACATAACTCCCAATTTGCATAATGAACTCCCCCCCCTCTTCTTATATGCCCCTTGTTAGCACTATTTTATCCATCATGCCCCAATTTCCTCGTCTTTCTTAACTATTCTGATTCATTATTCTCTTCATTTTATTTCTCTTTGTCCCCATATCAGTTAACAATCTACGTGCTATACTTTCTTTCAGTAATTTATTCTATTTCGCTTCCCATACACCCTACCTCTATCTCTTTACCCCTTCACACTGTAATAAACAATGAAATATTCCTTCAGGCTCTCTACACATAGCACACCCTTCCCCATTTTTTCCCTCTGAAACCCTTTAAAAACAATACTCCTGCACGTATCCAGGTCAGTCTTTCCCCCTTCCAAATTTATTACAATAATCCACATATTTCTCTCTCCCCCACTCCTTTTTATTTATTTGAATTAGTTTTATCTCTAAAACTAGCCCAAATCTCTTGCCGCGCTATATCTTCAATTTTATGCCTCTCTTCCAAAACCACCCCTTTATTATTCAGAAATATTGGAGTTGGGTTTCCAGCTAGTTGCCCATCAGCGCTTCTGCACCTTCACCCCTTCGAACCCCTGATTCCCAATGGTTCTTTTAACACTCCAAACATATAGTAATCACAAGGCAACAAGTCTGGGCTATAGGGAGGGTGTTCCAATGCTGACCAGGATTTCCTCGGACTTTCCCCTGGTCAAAGCTTTTGTATGCAGACGGAAGTTGTCTTCTGAATATGTTGTTAATGTTTTTTCGGCCTATAACACGTTTTTTCTTAATCAGAAGCTGCGAGGGACAGTTTCCGCCCTAACGATTTTCTAGGTAATGTAAAGACAAAAGCTACATTTCACTTTTCATTATAGTGACCCTTTATTGCAATACACTTCTCATATCTTTGAATTAACATTTCAACCCCCCCCCCCAAATAGTCAAAAGTCTTGTATGCAAAATGAGCATAAACAGCATGCATCACTTCGTCACACATACATTTCCTTCCTCGAAGGTCCTTATTGAGTTTTGAGGAGAAAAAATAGTCACTGGGGGCTAGATCTGGGCTGTAGGGTGGATGGTCGATATCCTTGAAGTCACATTTCTTCACAGCTTCTCACGACAATGCACAGGCGCAATGTCGTGAGGAAGGCGCATATCATCACTCAGTTTTCCTCACCTTTTCTCTTTGATGAAAACGCGTAGGCCAGCATAGTACTCCGTATTTAATGTGGTGTTCCTCTCCTTGAAGTCAACGAAGAGTATTCCTTCACAGTTCCAAGGGATTGTGGTCATGATCTTCTTGGTTGACTGAGTGACCTTGGCCTTTAGAGCCGGTGCTTCGCCAGGTTTACGCCACTCCATTGATTCTCTTTTGGACAAGGAATCATAGCAGAGGACCATAGTTTCATCTTCGGTAACAATGGTTTGCAGAACTTCTCTCTCGTTGGCACGGCAGAGCTCCAAAAATGCCTGACAACAAGTGCCTTGTAGCTGCTTTTGAACTGAGGAAAGAAGTCTAGGCACTAACCTTATTCATGTTTAAATGTTCATGAATAGTTCGAAGGACTGGTGTTTTAGAAAGGCCCAATCTTCTTGCTATTTCTGTAACTTTGAGCCGCCTGTCTTCCATAATTTCTCCTTCCGCAAGAGCGATGTTTTCAGGAGTGAGCACCTTCAAGGGCCGACTTGCACGCTCTTCGTCTTCAATGCTTTCCCAACCCATTCGAAATAGTTTGGCCCATTCTTTAACGGTAGAATATGAGGGGGATGCTTCCCCATATACGTTCAATCGCTGTTTAATTTCATTTGGAGTATGTCCTTCTTTTGCGAAGAACTTAATAACAGCTCGAAACTCCATTTTGAACATGTCACAATCTTCTACTCATAGCCTTCTTTATGCAACTATATCTGAACAACTGAACACAGCGCATCGGTAGTTAAAGATGCAATTATTTACTTAACAGATAAGGTATGACACCAGATAATGTTTTTGTGAAGGCGATAAGCATTATCGGCGAGGCCGGAAACTTATGCACCTACCTCGTAGCAGAAATAGCCTGCATTGGTTGATCGACGTTCATGAAGAAAATCGATGAGCAAAATGTCTTGAGAGTCTCAAAAAGCTCTCTAGAGAACCTTCCTGGCTGACAGGCGAGCTTTAGCTGTGACAAGAGCGGATTCAATTTCTCCTTGATCCCAGTATTGAGTCGAAGGTCTCTGATACATCTCCACACATGCAGCCTTTTGATGCTCAGAGAGAATTCGAAAAATGCACTTTGCCGAGACATTTCGGTAATTCAAGTCATCTGAAATGATAGATTGAATAATTCCATAACTTATCCAAACCTAGTTTACACTCGATAAAATCCCGTACGAAATGTTGTTTCTATTACCCTGTCCTAGGTTGACATTATTGAGTTTTATTTTTGAGTTTCTCGTACTCCTGTGAAACTTTTGAGTCAATCATACACTTGTGCGTTAGGCGGCATTTTATTCCATAATTGTGTCCTTAATCTTTGAAAAACGTTTGCCCTTTTAACGTCTTCGCACGTCTTCGCTAATGACTTTATAAAAATGTGTTGTGCAATCGACGAGTGTACCTTGAAGCGGAAAATATCCGATTTAGGATCCTGAACACTCATTGATAGCAATTGTTTAATTATATTAATTTAATAAGTTAATTATCACATGTTTGTATATTACGTAAAGGATATAATACTCAATATACATCTACAAACATTTAATGGTAATAGCTATGTATGTTATTACGTAAGATAAAGGCTATAATATTCCATTTAAAGCTCCAAACATTCATTGATAATATGTTTCAGTCATATAAATTTAATAAGCTCATTTGTATATGCTTTTATGTTAGGTAAGGCTTTAATGTTCAAATTAAATAACAAATGTTCGTTGGTAATACATTTTAATGACCTTTATGACAATACTTAATAATATAAATATAACTGTTCAAAGAAACACACACATAATCAATCAAGAATACGAAAAGATTAACTACAGATAAAGGAAAATGTAATACTAATTTTTTTTGTGTTTAATGCCCGTTTTTATATTACTGTGGCACCACTGGTGGTGAACACTGAAGATACACGAGATGAAATGATATATTGCGAAAGGATTTTTTTTAAGGAAGGAAACGTTCCAGGTCTAAGTTCAGGGTACCTCCCCGGCATTTGCTAGTTATGAAGACTGAGGAAAACCTTGAAAAAAAACCTCATTCAGGGAGGACGGACCTGGCTGGATTCGAACCTCAGACCTCCCGCTCATAGTCCGCGCCTTAACGACCTCGGCCACCCGTGGCGGTGTAATACTAAAGTGAATCAACCAATGGCAAGCGTAACAACATTAATAATGTGTACACGAGGCATACAGACTTATTGCGAATAAATATAAATTAACGATTTGCATTCGCTTAGTATACTTATGTTGAAAATAATTCATTGTAATGAATAGTATTATTACAAATCTATTCTAATGAGTGACGGCTTATATTTCAAATAGTTTAGTTAGTTATGGCTTTGTATTCCGTAGAGAGAAGCTGTGCTTTATATTTCATTACCAGAAATCGTGATTGGTACTCCGTAAAGAGAAGCTGCATTTAACATTACGTAAAGACGAGTGACGATTAATATTTCGTGGAAGAAATTACAAATTATTAGTTGTGGTGAACAATAAGAGTCAGTTTCCGTAGGGGAATATATTACACGAGTTATATCAGGATGAAGACAAAATAAGGCGTGTTAAAATATATATAGTGATAAAGAGAATTTATGCGGAGTATCAAATAAAGGCAAGTAGTTTATCGTCGGTATTACCAACCACGAAAGGAAAATTGTCATTAAAGCACAGTTGTCGTGAGAGAAATATAAATCCCGTCACGTCTGTCTGGTATTCTGTTTACATCTAATATTCTTAGAGCATATCGTAATCAGAAAAATGTACAGTTGTGTGTTAATAAATAAACTCCGTAGATTTCTATTCCTTATGATCTTGTTATATGTAAAATTACGCTCCTTTCATCCCAGAAGTACCGTCACGGGTGGTCGAGATCGTTAAGGCGCGGACTCGTGAACGGGAGGTCTGGGTTTCGAATCCCGCCAGGACCGTCCAACCTTGAAGATTTTTCCAGATTTTTCTCAGTCTTAGTCGGTCCTGGTGGTGTAGTGATTACCATACTTGCCTCCTAAACCCAAGATCGCTGATTCGAACCCGGTCAGGACCGATGGATTTTATCGTGACGTTAAAGAGCGTCCGTAAATAAATCAAATCAATGAAGCAAGCACTTTTATTGTAGCAGTTTTAAAATACAAACAAGTGAGTACAACTGTCACATGGACCCTACGACCATACATACTAATACCCTCCTTGTAACAATCAAAATATACATTATGCATACATACATACATACATACATACATACATACATACGGTTATCATTGTCCACCGCCTGTAGTGCCTCAGTAGTAAAAACAAGCTTTAAACACCATTATATATACACAAACATATCGATGTACATATTTTACACGTTTTCTATGATTAATTTTTATATGCATAAATACAGACGTGAATAGAACACTTACCCTTGAGTCACATTTTCTTTACTAACCCCTCCTCCCCAACTCCCCTCTCTTCTGAAAAGCCATTAACCTTCTTTGTTGGGTCTTCGCTAGAAGTATTCCCGATTTTGTGTGTGTGTGTGTGTGTGTGTGTGTGTGTGTGTGTGTCATGCACCGAAACTCCTTGACAGATATTCAAACTTCTGTTTGAATTCAGAAATTGTGGTGGTAAATGCTCATTTCTTAAAATCTCTGTTTGCCTGCATTCTGCCGGAATATTCCTCCAGTTATCGCTTTTTCCGCACAATGGGCATATCCTTTCCCCGAGAGCATTAACTGTTTTGTTTCCTTTCCAAGCCCCCTAATCTGAGCCAGGCGAGACCACTTCTCTCTTCTCTCCCACAGATATCTAGACAATCCCCTCTCCCCCACACCTTATCTATTTGAGCCTGCAGGTTGAGCTGCCTTTTTTGCGCATTGAGTCTCGGTGTTTTATCTGTCTATATCTCGGAAGCATCTGTTAACTTTTTTCCAACAATTTCACTTAATGTTCTCGCCCCTTAACCAAATATACCCTAGTCCAATTTTGTCTAAGCTTTTCCTTATTTTTGATTCCCAACCTGTATCTCAATCTTTCCTTATTTACTCCCTCAGACAAACCATTCGAAGAAGTATTTGTTTGATTCTACCTTATCAATCTTAACCAGTAATGAATTGTTCTTATTTTTAAATACACACTTTCGTTAAAGATACCAAAGTCTTTAAAGACCGCACAATTTGCTGATGTACACAATAAAGTGTTGCCAAAAAGTGTTTTTCCCTAATTTTTGTGTATTAAATGTAACAATTATAAAACATAAACACTTTAAAAATGTGTGACTCGAAAAACATTCTTATTTATAAATTTGGCCACTTACACAGTCTGCATAAGAACACATATTTCAGATCCATGCTTTAAACTTATGTCGTAGCGAGGCTTAGCCTCCTGTTTGCCTCGTTTAATTCTGATTTGCACTTTCATTGATTTCCTTAGATACTATATTTATAATGCATGACATTTATACCAGCTTCTTGGTTTGTTACAGAATGCCAGTTTGGGAAACAACTACACGAGATGGGATCTACATGGTTCGCAGATCTTGGCCCGCCTTTTGGAGTAATGTACTGCATTCGATGCGAGTGTATACCTGTAAGTACACAAGCGAAGTTTAGCAAATATAGTAGAATCACAAAGAAACCGAACTTTGTTTAGCTCCGCCGTGCTATTCAGGAAACGTCTCCGCCTTGCCTCCATGGAATACCGTACATGTTCCCAGGCGTATGTGAGAGACTGCGACGACGCAGGGGTAGTAGTTTATCAATGTGCCTAACATAGCAAAAAGCTAAATGTGCTCCTGAAAGTCAAACTAATAGAAGGTTGCTATTCTTAGGCGTCTTCGTGATGCAGTGCGGCAGAAAAAGTCTGATTTGTGGCAAGGAAAGAACCATTGTGACAACGCCCCAGCCCTCGTTCCAGAGAGCGAATGTCTGGCAAAGCATAACATAACTTGTCCTTTTTCATCCTCCGTATTCTCCAGCTGATTATTCCGAAAGTCAAAAATTTGCTCAAAGGACGTGCGCGAATGATCAATAATGTACTGTAAGATAGGTCGAGCATCAACCAGTAAAATGATATCTACCACATCTGAAGCACATACGGGTTATTATTAACTTTACTCTAAGAGTAGATGTTGTAGATGTTGCCTTCATAAGAATGCTCAAGAGTCCAACAAACAGATGACTCTTTGAACCCAGTCACCTTCTCGCAAAGCATGAGCACCTGTGTTTCTGTGCGGTTTTAACTTTAATAACTCTGTTGCATTTCACACCAGAGAAGGAGTTTTTGAAGGCGATAATCTTTATCGGCGAGATCGGAAACTTATGGACCTACCCTCGTACCAAAAACAGCAGGTGATTCCTAGCTGACTCATCAAACATCACTGTTAAACTGGAACACGAACTCTTTTCATACAAATATACAAGCAGACATAAGCAAACGTCAATATTCTATATAGCAAGTTTTCCGTTAATGCGTTGAATGTTAGTATTTACTGAATTCGTCGTTGGTGACATCGCTCTGACGAATGAAGAAACTGTGGAAGCAGCTATCTTCAACAGAAAACTGTTGAACAGATGAATGTCACAAAAAGCCAGTCAAAAACAACCAAAACGTTGTTGGTTTACTCTTTTGCACCTGGTTCTCACTTTGCAACGATTCTTGCTGTGTGTGGACAATGGAATATGAATGCCAAAATATTCTCGGATTCGTAACAGAAACTCCTCTAGCTCTTGTAGCCCTATTATTATTTTTATTTGAGTTACCACAGAAACCTACGTACAAATATTCAATAAATTCGCCATTCAGTTAAGGTACGCTGAACAATCCGATGAATATTACCCAAAAGACGTGCTCAAACACCTTTGGCAACCCAGATCTCGCACTTCTTTCTTTAATTTTAAGCTTGCTGTGTCTTAATCAGTTTTGTCTCCGAGTAATTTTCCCTACTATTGATAAACCATTCTCACGACGTTTGAGCTTCTGAAAGCAGTCCGGATACTCGTTTTTCGAGATTGCACAAAGTTCGGTATGCGAATTTTGTATTATTTCCTCAACTGAGTCGAACTTTCCCCCCTCATCTAGCTTGATAAAGAAATAAAAGCAGTTTCTTATTTACTAAACCATTTGTTTTTAGCGCAAAAATTGCGAACAGGTGTCTTGTTGCAGGATTCATGAATTTTCTCTTCGCAGTTCAAGCCCTTCTTCTCATGTTTTCTTGGAGACGTCAGAGGATTTTTTGAACTGTGTTTAACGCCCGTTTTTTGCTACTGAGGCACCACAGGCGGTGGACACTGATGATACATGAAATGATATATTGGGATAGGATTTTTTTTTTAAGGAAGGAAACATTCCAGCCTAAGTTTAGGGTACCTCCCCGGCATATTCCATTTATGAGGACTGAGGAAAAATTGGAAAAAAACCTCAGCCAGGGAGGACCGTCCTGACGGGATTCGAACCCCAGACCTCCCACTCACGAGTCCGCGCCAAAACGACCTCGGCCACCCATGGCGGTTAAATCTGAGGATGTTTTAGCAATAACAGCTGTTCACAGTTTTGACGCTCCGGCACAAATTCCTGATGAATAATACCATGAATGTCGAAGAAAACCGGCAACAGCATATTGACGTTTCACCTGACCTGAAGGGTCTTTTGGGGGTCTTGATTTGGGGGGAATATTTTCCAGTCAGCTGTGATGACTGGTCTTTAATCTCAGTATCGTAAATACAGACCCATATGTTTCATTACCAGTGATTATTCTGTTCATAAAAGTTGCATCCTCGTTAAAACTATGTAAGAGCCCCCTGACCAATCACTAAGCGCTTATCATTCTGCTCTTGTTTTGATAGCCGAAGGACAAACTTTGATGCAACACGATAATACCAAGTTTTTCTATCAGGATTTCATGACACGATCCCATATAAATGTTCCACTCTTCGGCAATTTTTGAACAGTCAGACGTCGATTTCCATATTGATCTCGGGAATTCTGGCTGCTTGAGTGTCGGCAGTTGACATCAATGATTTACTGCAGTCTCCCGGCCACTTTTAAACCGCATATACCACTCGCAGCACTGAGTACGACTTGTATACAATTATCTCCAAATCTTCTTGCATCATTTCATGAGCCTCGGTAAAGAATTTACGAAGTTTCACACAAAATGTAATGTTAATGCGCTACCCATGATGCTCTGCTCATCTCAATAATTGCAGAACACTGTAGCGTGGAACTAGACTGAAGTAAGATAACGGGAGGCGTCTCGTCAAGATCAGTGCTAGGCAGAGCTACCAATCCTTTTTGCTGCGACACTTCTTTAGAGCAGAATTTTGAAAGTTTTGATGTCTCGTAAGATAAACCTCGCATAAACGAACAACTGAAAGAAGCAAGAGATTGAAACGCCACTTTGGGAGAAGTTTTCCAAAATTTAGAAAAAAGCATACAAGTGTGCTTGGTTCTGGAACGAGCCCATTTTCAGCACAGATTATATGTGTAAGCCTATTACTAAATAACACATGCTTTTATAGATAATAGAGCTATTAACTGTTTGTTCGCTGAAGCTATCGCATACAATACTGCAACTAATGTAACATACCAATCCAATCATAACTGCTATTCTGAAATAAATACTCGTCTAAAATGCGGTACAGTTTAATGGAACATGGCGTGTGGCTATAGAATTCTATGCATTAGATGATTATTGTGTTAGAGCTAAAACAAAGGGAGTGATTAATGTCGAGGAGTTACTGCATAGTATAGTAGATAATTTATTAAAGGTCGCATGTTCATAAAAGGGAACGTTTTATATTATGTTCAAAGTTATCTGATGTCGAGCTCTGGCTTTGCATGTCGAGCAAGTAAACAAACAGCTTCGAAAACAGGCGTGTCAGATTGTATCAGATAGATTAATAAGCACTCACTAGCTAACTAATAGCTCAACGCAATCTGCATTAGACATAACAGACAAGGCTCAATATCGCAATGCAGTTAAATGTAGAATTCAAACGCAAGTGAAACCTGTCGTGCTTTTAGAAGTAAAGAGGAACATATACAAATATGAAGGTGGCTTAATAAGTAGCTTGGTTCTCCACATAAACAGCAGCATCTGCATATGAGGTCATAAGTCATTCTCTAATTGCGTATCATACTTAAAAATGACATAAAATATTTTGTAATGTGTATATGGAATTTGATAAAAAATAATTATACTATTAATTGAAGAGCTCATGACTTAGAACAACGAATGCGGATGAATCACCGGATTCACGACCGACTTGTACGTCAATTAATTGTTTGGCAGTTGCTTAAAACAAGCGTTTCGAAAGACAAAGAAAAATGTACAAAATTGGAATTCCTGACGAGATTCAATTCTTTTTTCTAGAAGGGAAAACAGCAAAGGAAATTCATGAGAGGCTCTTGCCTACATTGGTGACGCACGTCCTTTCTATGAAACCGTTCGATTTATTTTATTTATTTGGTTAATTTTCGGACGGTCTTTAACATCTCAGGTCATCAGCATCCCATTCAATTCAGGATGTGAAACGACCGACGAATTTTGCACAGAAGCCACTTCTTTCAGACTTGAGGTTCTTTTTCGTGCCGTAAATGTACGACACCGGACCCGCGGCATCACTTTCCTTCCGAAGGAAGCCATACTTAGGATTTTTACGTTCGAAAAAATCCATCGGTCCTGGCCGGGTTTGAACCCGCGTTTAGGAGGAACCCGTTCGACTCGGATAAATGAGTTCAAGCTTAGATGAACAAGCATCGAAAATACAACACATCCTGGAGCTCCGAAGCCATCTGTGAGACAAGAAATCATCGATAAAGTCCACGTAATGTTAGTGAAAATGCGCCACTTACGAGGGTATGTCCATAAGTTTCCGGCCTCGCCGATAAGAAGTATCGCCTTCACAAAAACCTTATCTGATGTCATACCTTATCTTTTAAGTAAATAATTGCAGCTGTAGCTTCCGCTCCACTGTGTTCAGTTGTTCAGATATAGTTGCATAAAGAAGGCTACGCGCAGAAGATTGTGACATGTTCAAAATGGAGTTTCAAACTGTTATTAAGTTCTTCACAAAAGAAGGACTTACTCCAAATGAAATTAAACAGCGATTGGACGGTGTATATGGGGAAGCATCCCCCTCATATTCTACCGTAAATAATGGCCCAAACGTTTTCGAATGGGTCGAGAAAGCATTGAAGACAAAGAGCGTGCAGGTCGGCTCTGGAGGTGCTCACTCCTGAAAACATCGCTCGCTCTTGTGGAAGGAGAAATTATAAAAGACTTAACTTTCAAAGTTACAGAAATAGCAACAAGATAGGGCCTTTCTAAAACAGCAGTCCTTCGAATTATTCATGAAAATTTAAACATGAATAAGATTAGTGCAAGATGGGTGCCTAGACTTCTTTCCTCAGTCCAAAAGCTGCAACGAGTCATCTGTTGTCAGGCATTTTGGAGCTCTGCCGTGACAACGAGAGAGAAGTTCTACAAACCATAGTTACATGAGATAAAACTGTGGTCCTCTACTATGATCCCTTGCCCAAAAAGAATCAATGGCGTGGCGTAAACCTGGCGAAGCACCGCCTCTAAAGGTCAAGGTTTCTCAGTCAACCAAGAAGATCATGGCCACAATCTTTTGTGACTGTGAAGGAATACTCTTCATTGACTTCAAGGAGAGGAACACCACAGTAAACGAGGAGTACTATGCTGGCCTACTGCACAGACTGCGTGCTTTCATCAAAGAGAAAAGGCGAGGGAAGCTGAGTGGTTGCCCCTTCTTCACGAAAACACAGTTGTGAACACAGTTATAGCTATAAGGAAGCTGTGAAGAAATGTGACTTAAGGGAATTCACCCTACGGCCCAGATCTAGCTCAGCGACTATTTCCTCTTCTCAAAACTCAAGAAGGACCTTCGAGTAAGTTAAGTGGGACGAAGAAATGATGTTTATGCCCATTTTGCAGGCAAGACTTCTGACTATTTTAGGTGGAGGGGGGGGGGGAATGAAATGTTAATTCAAAGATGTGAGAAGTGTATTGCAATAAAGGGTAACTATATTGAAAAGTTAAATATAGTTTTTATCTTTATCATATCTAGAAAATGGTTAGGCTGGAAACTTATGGACCTACCCTATTAACATTTCATCTCATGTATCATCAGTATCCATCGCCTGTCGTGGTTCAGTAGTAAAAACGCGCGTTAAACACCGTTTAAAAGAAAACAACCCTAAAGATCTGCTTTTTAGCACAATGAAAACGCTAAATATACAAAACAGTTTCAAATTTCACATTCTATGTATTATCGGTAGAAATAAAATGCTAATTTTGTAAAACTCAAGAAATATATTTTTATCAGGTAAGTCACCCGGATGTGCCCGCAGGCAACGAAAGAAAGCCGCAAAGAAACCTTGGAAAACAAAGCGGGCGTCAATCTTGGCCCAGTGTGAAAAAAGCTACGAGCCAATGCCAGCTACAGACATATTGCATAACTTTTGAATACTTTCACATGGAAGAAAAAGAAACGGTTATGGTTGTATTTCCATATGGTTCATCCGTAGTACTGTCATGACTTGGTTGCTGAGTATATCTGACATTTCAGAGAACTGAGTCTTCAAGGCTGTAAATTAGGACCCTGTGTATTCCTTCATCACAGTATGTATACAATTTCTAGCAACAGCTTAAATAGTTTTATTAATTATTAAGGTTTTGGCAACCTTTACCACTTAAGAGATCCATGAAATCAGTTTGTTGTGTGTTTATTGGAAGTGAGGATTTAGCAACATTAAAAATAATTTATTGAACAATTACTAATTAACTTCAATGCACATGCCACATATTACGACAAATCGAACCAAATATTTGTGTATTGCACATGAAACAATTCAATATTGCATGAAGCAGATTTCGATGTTAAACAGGGATTAAAAACATAAACAAAAACTTTTAGAACCTTTTAAATCATTTGATTCTGTTCTTTTATTCAACGAGCATATGCTGCGTAACTTTCCCACAGTTAAAAGACAAATAAAACTACCCTACTGCTTACAAATATGCTTTCTCCTATTAGCAGGCAAGGTTTTACAATAATCTTAAATAAATAGAGCAAGTTCAGAACTCCTACAAACCCTTTAGTAGCAACCCTTTGTTCCAAAGCCACGTGACCACTCTGACAACATATTATAACATTACCCTAAAATTTGGCTATGTACAATTTCCCTTTCAAATAAAACAAAAATAATTACAAAATAAAGGCAAAACTCAGTCACCGTGGTAAGCAAGAAACACCGCTTTCAATTTCTGAAAGTTGAGAAACAGATGCATTCGCCATGAGAACTTCTTACCTACGACCTGCGACTGCGAGACAAAGACAACGAGACAAAGCGCTCGCACGGCCCTAAATAATCACACCTCTAGTATTCAGACAAGACATGTAGTAACCAATAAAATTAAATCTAAGATGACATCACAACGCTCACATTACTATAGCTATGAAATTAACCAAGAAATATCGATCGGCAAAAACTTCTCGAGTGCCAAGTCACAACTCCAATATGGATAAGATGTTCACCAGAGGGTCGTGATTCGGGTAAGCCGAGTTCTGAGGTAGATCCTCAGACCCGTTCCCCTTCATCTCTTTTGCCATACCGAGCTCTTCAGAACTTTATTCCACCCCGATTGTAGTGAATTCTCAGAACAATGTATTCAGTATGAAGTTAAGTTAAACATAACATATTTTTCCCGCATAATTTTATCCAAGCTTGAGACTGGCGACTCAAGATAGTGTTGCAGAATATATATATACCACCTGGTTTAAATCTTGCATACTAATTTTTTTCCTCCCCACACTCTCATTTCTAGTTTCATCTGTTTCCATGCGTAACGTTACCTTCGATCTCAATATTTACTTTTATCACCTTCACTTGTCTTCTCGCCATAGAAGAACTCCACGAGTTCGAAATATAGCGATCTCAAGTGTGACTTTATCTAAGTGTTTTATCCTTTTCTACTTTTATTATTACTGTTAATTTGTTACATTGTTAATAGTGTTACTTTGTTTTTATATTTCTTTTATATATATATATATATATATTCTGTGCCTCTATTAATTTTAGTTGCATTTTAAATCAACTTTCCTGATTTACTTCGCCATTTTCGTTTCATTTTGGCAGTTTTGCATTATATGACTTTAGTTTTATATAGTCCCGCCCACTGATTTTTCCATATTTTAATATAGATTCCTGGAATGACTTTTGCATTGCCATGTTAGGTGTAGATGTTGAGAGTCAGTTCCTTATTGCAGAATGCAATTCAAATAATTAAATGGAAATTAATTCTTTTCTGTGTGTTTTTTTAAGAAAAAAACCATAATTATTATATATATTATGTATATATAGCACTATCTGTTTTGTTTTCATTTTAATTTATTAATTGTAATGTCTCCTAAAGCGAGAAGGTGAAACTCAAACGTCCGCAGGTATCTTACCTAGAATTGTCTTCCCACATATTAAGCGTAGCAAACCCAAGCAACAGAGACGCCTTGTCGTAGTTTTTCTTGTTGGCTGACAGCTGCGAATTGCCGTAATTAAGTGAGACTGTGAATAGGCATTTTGCGGTTTCCGATGTATTCATTCAGACAATCCTTGACGCAGCTAGAAGACATGGGAATGGAGGGGAATAAAAATGAGATATATCCGCCTTCTCTTAAGCATAGCTCAAATTTGGTATGCACCGTGAAAGAATTTTAAAACTTAAACCTGCATACCAAAGTGATGCACGGTGTGTTTTCAGGGTTTAAATTAAAGATTAGCAAGCAATAATGGGACAAAGGTTACTGTCATTTGAACTAAACCACTAGAAACTACTAGGAAATACTTCTAAAGCGAGAGATGCTTTTTCATCGAAATGAGACAGTCCTGGTGGTGTAGTGGTTACCATACTTGCCTCCTAAACCCAAGATGGCGGGTTCGATTCTGGTCAGTACCGATAGATTTTTTTCGGGCGTAAAAATTCAATGTATTCCTTCGGAAGCCGTGGGTCCCGTGTCGTACATTTACCGCACGATAAAGAACCTCAAGCCTGAAAGAAGAGGCCTCTGAGCAAAAATTGTCAGCCGTTTCACGCTGACAATTGAATGGGACGCTAATGACCTGAGATGTTAAAGAGCGTCCGTAAATAAAACGAATAAAAAAAAAATCATGGAAATGAAATTCAGACGGGTTCATTAATCCTCGATCGATAGATGAAGATTTCTTCTTCGTTCGCTTACGTCCTCCTATCCTTACCATTTGTAGTTACATATGTACGGCTTCATTGCCACTTCCTTGTCAGTATTTTGCAATACTCGATACTCGATACTCGATACTCATATCGTGCGGCCAGATTTATTCCCATCCCCCGAGTGCTTGGCTATGCGGAGCTCGCCGTTCATTAGCCAGTTAGCCGGCCTGCCGGGTCTTGGTGGTTACCGGGAGGTTAAAGCAATAAAGAAACCAAGCAAACAACAAAACACAAACAATTTAAGAAAATCATTACTTACCCAATTATCAAATGAAGTGTTGAAACTGCGAGCCTTCATTCTGCGCACATTTTTGGCATCTTTTAAGAAATTATTCATCACTCGCTGTAGTTCATTTTGAGAAATCCGACCGCCACGGGTGGCCGAGGTCGTTAAGTCTCGGACTCGTGAGCGGGAGGTCTGGGTTCGAATACCGCCAGGACCGTCCTTCCTGACTGAGGTTTTTTCCAGGTTTTCCTCAGTCCTCATAAATGGCAAATGCCGGGGAGGTACCTTAAACTTAGGCCTGGAACGATTCCTTTCATAAAATCCTTTACCAATATATCATTTCATCTCATGTATCATCAGTATCCATCGCCTGTGGTACCTCTGTAGCAAAAAAACGGACGTTAAACACCATTCATTCCTTGAGGAATCCAGATAATTTCCTGACGAATATTATCTTTGAGTTCTTGTATGGTGTGGGATTTGTCTTGTACACGGTGTTTTTTTGTTTTACCCCAGAGATAATAATCTCAGGCTGTTAAATCGGGGATTCGAGAAACTGTCTTGCAGAAACACACTGTGAATTGCTCTCATGTGAATTCGCAGGGTGAGCAGTGGCAGAGTCCTGTTGAAAAAATGCATGAAAACGCTCCCTGTCGATCAATGTTGGAAACCATTTTCATAGATCTTTCAGAATTAATTGCCTCCGCAAGCTTCGCCTGTGCTTCTGATTATGTAAAATACCTCCCACGGAAGTGTTTCTTCAATTTAGGAAAAATGGACATGAGCTACACCTGGGCTGTAGCTTGGATGACGCATACAATTTACACGTTTTTTGTAAGATATTCAACAACATTGATATTGTAACCGTGCATTATCCAGCATGTTGTACAGAAATGTAATATTTTGCATTTGACAGTGGTTTGCATAGTTTTCAGCACATATATGTAGTTGTGCGTGCAGGTACGCTGTATTGGTAAACCATTCCTTGAATATCGAAAAATGAGATGATTTCTTTCCCAGCAGAAGCAACCTTTTTTTAAAAAAAATTTAATTCATTGATAAGTAATTAATTTTTTTTATGTTTTATAATGAGAACATTTCCACGCAGAGCTTTAATATTTGCTCTTAGAATCTGAATCAGTTAAAACGGGCATTAAAAACTATTCAAAAATCAAAAAGCAAGAAACCCTGCATCTTCCCGTAACATTGTCTCCAGCACAGCAGTCTTGCAACCCACCGGTACATACACTTCTCATGTGCAACTGTTTAGTTGCCAATGTGTGAGCGGTACCCAGTGAAGATTTAAGTATTTCTGAAAGTGCTCTTAAGTCATTCGACAATCCTGTCTCATTAAGACAGCAGCGGTGTTAATGGTTTCTTTCGTTGATTGATTGATTTGATTTATTTACGGACTCTCTTTAACATCAGCGTTCCATTCACCGCCACGGGTGGCTGAGGTCGTTAAGACGCGGATTCGTGAGCGGGAGGTCTGGGTTCGAATCCCGTCCTTCCTGACTGAGGGTTTTTCCAGGTTTTTCTCAGTCCTCATAAATGGCAAATGCGGGGAGGTATCCTAAACTTAAGTCTGGAACGTTTCCTTAAAAAAATCCTTTTCCAATATATAATTTCATGTCATGTTTAATCAGTGTTCACCGCCTGTGATGCCTATATAGTGAAAACGGGCGTTAAAAAAAAAAGGCGCGCGCGCACACACACACACACACACACACACACACACCCAAAGCGCCCCATTCAATTCAGGGCTTGAAACGGCCGACAAATTTTGCTCAGAGGCCTCTTCTTTCAGGCTTGAGGCTCTTTATCGTGCCGTAAATGTACGACACGGGACCCACGGCTTTACTTACCTTCCGAAGGAAGCCATACTTAGGATTTTTACGCCCGAAAAAATCCATCGCTCCTGGCCGAGTTTGAACCCGCGATCTTGCGTTTAGAAGGTAAGTATGGTTACCAGGACCGACTTACTTCCGTTAGAGCACATCCTGGACCCCGCGTTCACCTTCCTTTGCACTTGTTTGCCTCAGCACTTAAATCTTGTAAACCATCTTCGAGTGTGCCATCAGGAAGAGTCGTATGCCTCATGAGACGAAAGTACAATTTCAGAGCAGCGTATTGTTCGTCGCGTGTCATTTGCCACTTTGCTGTAGGCGGAATTGAACATGTCTCAACTGGCACATCACTCACAAACGGGATCCGCACGTGATACATTGCGCCTTAAGGTAAGAAAATATTGTGAACTTAATTTTAGCGCGAGAAATGAAAAGCTGTGTTCGTTCTTTATTAAAAAAGGTTAACACTTAGGAAACGATTTCTTCACAAAAATGCAGGCGCCTTTTTCTGATATAATCGCTTTAGTATGCAGCACTCAACTGCGAATCAGCTTTAATTACGGTCACAAATCTTTAGAAGGACGTTAGATTTGTTTATTACACCGCACGAACTCCTAGATTAACTACTTGAGAGCACGGGTGCATGTCTTATTCTCTGGCGAATAAAGAGACCATACATTAGAGGAAAGCAGTTTATCAAGTTCTCCCTTGTCCTTCAAGCACTTAAGTGTGCGTTTGTTCTGAAAGACAGCCTCTCTCTGCCCCATAATATGCACTTGAGGCACGCGAGAGTAAACACAACGAACTTAGTTCGCCATAATTCAACCGTCATAGATAATCAGAGCCATTCATTTTTTTTTTTTTTTTTTTTTTTTTTCCTCTCTCATATAAAGATTTAAAGTTCCGTGTGTTTTTCCCAGGGCTTAATAGTTCTTCCTTTACACGTTTATTCATATCTTCTAACGCCTTTGTTCGCATTCAAATATTTTTATTTCTTCCACATCTCCCTCCTTATTTTCCACACAAATCCGAGCCGTGTATTAATCGTGATAATCCCATTCAGTCTTAATCTATTTGATAATGTGCTTTTCAATGAGGCGTAAAAAGATATCAAATATAACAGTTTATTTAGCTTATAAGTTTAACAAGTCAAGGAGTTTTGACAACGATTTTTCTATAAAAACTAACCTTTATAGCTTCAGTAATTTCAGTATTATACGACGGTGGATCCATAAATTTCCGGCTTCGCCGATAAGAATTATCGCCTTCACAAAATCCTTATCTGTTAAGTAAATAATTGCAGCTATAACGTACGCTCTGCTCTGTTCAGTTGTTCAGATATAGTTGCATAAAGAAGGCTATGTGTAGAAGATTGTGACATGTTTAAAATGGAGTATCGACCTCATATTAAGTTCTTCACAAAAAAGGGACTTATTCCATGACGGTGTATATAGGGAAGCATCCCCCTCATAATCTACCGTAAAGGAATGAGCCAAACTTTATCGAATGGGTTGAGAAAGCGTTGAAGACTAAGAGCGTGCAGATCGGCCCTTGGAAGTGCTCACTCCTGAAAACCTCGCTCTTGTGGAAGGAGAAATTATGAAAGACCGGCGACTCAAAGTGACAGAAATACCAGAAACGTTGAGCCTTTCTAAAACAGCAGTCCTTGCAATTATTCATGAAAATTTAAACACGAATAAGGTTAATGCCTTGGTTTCTTTCCTCTGTCAAAAAGTAGCAACGAGTCATCCGTTGTCAGGTATTTTTGGAGCTCTATCGTGGCACCGAGAGAGAAGTTCTGCAAACCATTGTTACAAGAGATGAAACTATAATTCTCTACTATGATCCCTTGTCAAAAAAAAAAAAAAATCAGTGGAGTGGCGTAAACCTGGCAACGTACCGCCTCTAAAGGCCAAGGTCACTCAGTCAATGAAGATCATGGTCACAATCTTTTGGGACTGTGAATGAATACTCTTCATCGACTTCAAGGAAAGGAACACCACAGAAAATGGGGAGTACTATGCTGGCCTACTGCACAGATTACGTGCTTGCATCAAAGAGAAAAGGCGAGGAAAGCTGAATGGTGGTGTGCGCCTTCTTCGCGACAACGCGCCTGTGCACACGGCTCTTGTTGCAAAAGAAGCTGTGAAGGAGATCGACCATCCACTCTACAGCCCGGATCTAGCTCCCAGTGACTATTTCCTCTTCTCAAAACTCAAAGATGGACCTTCGAGTAAGTAAATGGACCTATCCTCGAATAATTCAGTCCAAGACACTACCCAAAAAATTCCCAATTGAAGAAGTTGGCGAAAAACATAAGTCTGCTCAGGTAAATGCCTTCCTTCGCCACTTCGGCATGCGTTGTTCCTAACCCTAAAAGTTCTGAGGAGCTTTGCATTCTTTGAACAACAATGCAACCCCAGTGCAAGGTCACTTCAGCATCAACAAAAAGGGGGGGGGAGCTTGACAATTATTAACGGGTCAAAGAATTGCAGTTAATTTCAACTTTTTTCCTTGTGTCTTCATTGTTTAGTACTTGTCAGTCACAAGTTAACCGTGCTTATGTGAACATTACCGAGTTTCAGTTGGCTTGTTCTGCATTAATCACGTCTTCGGGTACTTCGAGCACATATACAGGGGGTCCTGCTTAAAAACTAATGAAAGAAATTGCAATAAATTAAAATATATTCTTAAAAAAGAAGTAAATATACCTAGGTTTGATAGTGCAGGTCTTGCAGTTTATGTAACAATGGCTGTCATGGAAAGTGAAGTTGAGAGATGAAAAAATAAAATAAACGTCACTTCCGTAAAGCTAAAACTACGTGGACAATTGAGCAGAAAAAATTGCGTGTGTGTTTTGGTTACCAGAAGCAAATTCTGTGAAGTGTGTACAAAGCCGATTCCGTCAAGAATGCAATCTTCATATATACGATCCTAATTCTGATGATAAGATTTCTTAATGGCCTAGATACAAAGTTGTTGCCGAAAACTGGTAAGAATTCTGAAAAAAAATATTTGAAGATAATATTAATCATACACAAAAATCCAAGAAAATCAATCCGAAAAGCTGACTTGCAATTCCAGCTTCTCTCAGTAGGGTTCATAATGCTGTACACAAATGCTCACCTTCAAACATACAAAATTCAGATTAATGAGAATCAAGCCCCACGATAAAGATTTATGATTGGCTTATGTCGCGAGTGTCAGATAATTCGAACATAGAGCATATGTTTCTTTAATAAGTCTCCTTTCCTTGTATCAGGAAAAGTTAACCGACACAATTCTAGCGTGTGGGGTAGCGAGAATCCGCATGCTGTGTTTGAACATGAACGTAATTCTCCCAAAATTAATATCTGAAACGGCTTAATAAAAGATCATGTGATAGTTTCCCTCTTTTTTGCTGAACCTACAGTGATTTCTTTTATTAGTGTTTTAAGCGTGACAGCCTGTATACAAAGCATATGCATAAACATATAATACTTTATTATTATTATTATTATTATTATTATTATTATTATTATTATTATTATTATTATTATTATTATTATTACTATTATTATTATTAGTATTAGTAGTAGTAATAGTAGTAGTAGTAGCAGTAGTAGTAGCAGTAGTAGTAGAAGTAGTAGTAGCAGTAGTAGCAGCAGCAGTAGTAGTAGTAGCAGCAGTAGTAGCAGCAGCAGCAGTAGTAGTAGTAGTAGTAGTAGTAGTAGTAGCAGTAGTAGCAGCAGCAGTAGTAGTAGTAGTAGTAGTAGTAGCAGTAGTAGTAACAGTAGTAGTAGTAGCAGTAGTAGTAGTAGTAGTAGCAGTAGTAGTAACAGAAGTAGTAGTAGTAACAGTAGTAGTAGTAGTAGTAGTAGTAGTAGTAGTAACAGTAGTAGTAGTAGTAGTAGTAGTAGTAACAGTAGTAGTAGTAGTAGTGGTAACAGTAGTAGCAATAGTAGTAGTAGCAGTAGTAGTAGTAGTAGTAGTAGCAGTAGTAGTAGTAGTAGTAGCAGCAGTAGTAGCAGTAGTAGTAACAGTAGTAGTAGTAGTAGTAGTAGCAGTAGTAGTAGAAGTAGCAGTAGTAGTAGTAGCAGTAGTAGTAGTAGTAGTAGTAGTAGCAGTAGTAGTAGTAGTAGTAGTAGTAGTAGTAGAAGTAGCAGCAGCAGTAGCAGTAGTAGTATATATCGCTTTTATTCTTATTCAATTCATGAAATAGTCCTAACATGTATTTTGATCTTGTATATTGGTATTACTCAACTGACATTCTTCTGTCGCAAGATTGCTTGAAAATGTTAAGTACAAATATACAATTATTACAATTTTGTAAGCCAAGTTTAAAGCAAATATATTTAAATTCTTATTTTATTCGTGAAACAGTCCTAATAAATATCACTCGAGGGTCTGAGCTTTTCAGACTTTCAACGTTCATGCATTTATTGGTTATCTCAGACCCTTTCGTGATATTGTTTGTGATAATAAATGTCATCTTGTAAACATAATATTGCGTGAAAGATTCGTAATTCTATTGGCAGTAGTAGGTGACTTTGCCAACATTTTTCTGGTAAATACAATCGGTCTTGCTTCAGGACTAACAATAAATCAATATTTTTACCTTAATATATGTCACGGAAACAACCGCAGGTGTAGAGAAGTAGAGATTAGTTGGTGCTTTGTGACAATGCTCCGGCCCAAACGGTTTTCTGCCGACAATAGAACAAAATGGTGCTTGCGTTCTACCCACGTTATTCGCTTGACCGTGTTCCATGTATAGTTTTTATTCCCACGTATAAACCGCGACGGGTGGCCGAGGTCATTAAGGCTCGTACTCGTGAGCGGGAGGTCTGGGGTTTGAATCTCGCCAGATTGGAATCCCGTTCTCCCTGACTGGGGTTTTTTCCAGGTTTTTCTCAGTCCTCATAATTGGCAAATGCCGGGGGAGGGGGGTACCCTAAACTTAGGCCTGCAACGCTTCCTTCCTTAAAAATAAATTCTTTCCCAATATATCATTTCATCTCATGTATCATCAGTGTCCACCGCCTGTGGTACCTCTGTAGCAAAAACGGGCGTTAAACAATATTCATTCATTCTTATGTATGAAGAAAACTCGAAATGGTAGAAATTAACAGTAAGGTGAAACAAATTTCTTTCAGGGTCTTGGATTAAATTGGTAGGGACGTAGGAGTGTATTTCGATACTTGAGCCTTGCCCAAACGCTGGTCATTTCTGTCTAATCGCCCATAAGGGACTCCTCCGGTAGAAAGGGATGAGGTAAGGAGACACAAGGCAGCCAGGATCCAGGGGTAATGACGTAAGGACATAGATGGAGCCTTTAACATTGTTTCCAGATAGATTCAGTCCTCCCTTCAAGTAATTAGAGCTCAGAATGGCCAGACGCCGGGGCAGAGACCTTTGCAAAGTGCAAGCCACCGTCACATCTCACACGGCATTAGCTCACCTTGCCTGGCGCCCTCTACCATGTAACAGAAATTAATTACCCAACCCAGCATTCGCTTAAGCGACTGGAGGAAACCACCAGCGTAGTATGGTAGACTCCAAAAAAAAAAAAAAAAAAAAAAAAAAAAAAAAAAAAAAAGCGAGTTCATCATTACGACGAGGGCCTTAAACGGTATCGAGAGCTAGCAGGGGGAAAAAAAAAAAAAAAAAAAAACGGTGGTATGAATGTGCTCACACGGGAATTACATTGATTGATACGGCCAAGTAGCTGTGCAGTTCAACAAAACTGCTTAAAAATAAATTCGGCTATGGTCATATGTCCCAAGTTAATCTCCTTGTAGAAACCATAATTGATTTAAATATTAACTTGAGGCAACCCATCTTCTTTGTTGCTGTCAAATGTCATGTAATTAGCATTTCTTTGGTTATATAACGCTTCATCTTTTTAATTAGACTAATCTGGCTTTCTTCCTCAATTCGAACGTTGGTAGATTAAACCAGGACAAGCAGCGATAACTTGTGTCGGGAGAAAAAGAAAGAAAAATGAAAAAAAAAAAAAAAACAGAGGAAGTTAAAAGACACTCTTATATCTAGGACGATGCTGGGAAACAGAAAATAGATTTAACATAAATCATAGGCTACGCATATTATTATTATTATTATTATTATTATTATTATTATTATTATTATTATTATTGTCAGCAGGTTTTTATCATTGCTTCATTTTTTTTTCTTCCTCCTTTACAGATGTATATTTCTCTTTTGCTTCTTTCCTTCTTTCATGGTCCTATTAGTTGGGGCTCCAGACATAAAAAGTTGGTGCTAATGTTAATTAATTACTACACAGTTTCAATATAAGAACATGCTAATATGCACAGTTATACCTTCTCACTCTTTTAGAGTACTTATTACACAACAGAAGGCTGATAAAGTAAAAACTGACATACTTCAACACGTCAGAGGTACTACAGCATATGTGTTGTAGGAAAATGAACTTTTAAAAAACATATTGCTGTACTTACACAACACAAGATGTAACTTTAAGTAAATGCAATAATACACATTATGCACAGGAGTGGGGGCATAGAAAAAGGAAGCTACAACAGTAGTATCACACCAATCGCTTCAATATAAATGTAATAGTAATTTAAGCAATGAGTTAACAATCCAAAAGTGCTTATTATTTTGTGACTACAGACTATAAAACAAGCAGCTAAATCACTATTCCAGAAATGTAAAATTTAAAAATTGCTTCCGCTAAACGAAGTCTCAAAAAGTGATATTTAGTAAGCTGGCAATACTCGCCGGCTCGCACATCCTTCTGAGTAGCTACGGAAGTGAGACAGTCAACAACACACGTATTTTCCCCCGCCCTAAATGCTGCCTACTGTCCTATCAGTTTTATCTGTACTTGCTATCTCGGAAGATAAAGCAAGCGTCTACCTTTACCATGGCAACAGTAAGTGCATTCAGAATCGTTCTGAAGGGATCGGGCTGTACCATATTTATTCACACATTATTACATTTTAAAATGTTGTTAGAGCTGATTAGTACAGTTTTGTGTTGTAATAAAGGTAATATTTTATTAAGGTTCTAAAATTTAACTACAATCATCAATATGTGAGCAATTATTTTCCCTCTTTTAATGTAACTCTTAATTTCAAATTTGGTTATTTCTTATTACTGACTATAAAGCAATTTATCCATTGTTTCTTTTGTATTATAGTTTAATAGGTGCATTGTTGAGTCTTATTAATCTTGAATGTTTACGCTGCTGCATTATTAAAACTAAAATGTTCAGGCATCTTATGCCGTGGTCGGTGTTGTGATATAAAACCAATCTTTCGCAAAATATTTCCGCTAGCATCCTCAGTGGATATTTTTAAACGCCTGTTTTAACTTCTGATGCATTACAGGAGGTGGAGACTGATTACACATGAGATGAAATGATAAATTGGGGAAGTATTGTTTTTTTAAGGAAGAAAATATTCCAGGTCTAAGTTTAGGGCATTTTGTGCATTTGCCATTTATGAGGATTGCCAAAAACCTGAAAAAACCTTAGTCAGGCAAGATGGTCCTGTTGAGAATCGAACTCCACCTCCTTTAACGACCTAGGCCACCCATGGCGGTCTCAGTGGAGAGGTGAATGTGACATTGTAAGCTAATATCAAGTGGGAGTTGCGTTTTCGTTAGTTTTTTATATTGCAGTAATGACCACAGTATAATAGCCCGGAAGGTTTAGTTTTGCCGTGATTTATGCAACTGTGAGGTGAGTTTTGTTACAGCTTTGAACGTGTTTGCAGACCGAGGCGATAGCAGAGTGGTGTAATTACCTATTGATTATAACTAGAAGTTTCTTCCGGGCTTAGAAGCCGTGGTCTCTTGGAGCTAAGGAGTCCAAACGTTTCATCCTCAACTGCGGAGGACATCTTCAGTGGCGCGGTCTGAGTCTTCTGGGCGACGGTCCTGCCACGACCGCGCCACTGAAGATGTCCTCCGCAGTTGAGGATGAAACGTTTGGACTCCTTAGCTCCAAGAGACCACGGCTCCTAAGCCCGGAAGAAACTTCTAGTTATAAGTCTGACTCCGGCCGTGAAAGCTTCCGTTTACCGATTGATTGATTTGTTTTATTTACGGACGCTGTTTAACATCTCAGGTCATCAGCGTCCCATTCAATTCAGGGCGTGAAACGGCCGACAAATTTTGCGCATAGGTCTCTTCTTTCTGGCTTGAGGTTCTTTATCGTGCCGTAAATGTACGACACGGGACCCACGGTTTACTGTACTTTCGAAGGGAGCCATACTTACGATTTTTACGCCCGAAAAAATCCATCGATCCTGGCCGGGTTTGAACCCGCGATCTTGGGTTTAGAAGACAAGTATGTTACCATTACACCACCAGGACCGACTTAATTATACGAAAGCCGTAATGAAGTTCATCCCACCAGTTGTATACAATATTTTACCCGCGTTCGTTTCATTTTTAATATCATTCTGTTTCATTCTAATGCACTGTGATTTAATGTACAGTAAGCGTAGTATTCCATATACATCGTAATGATGTAATTTGTTAATGATAACAGCTGACACACGATTAAATAGAATGGAGAAAAAGCTGCGAGGAAAGAAAAGTATTCCTTTTTTAGAAAATGAACGATTCTGAAGACCTTTATATATTGAATTGCGTGATTCAGTAGTTGTTTCATCACTTCTTCCAAGTAAATTGAAGATGAAATATGAATTTGTGATTGAGTGCTACATAAAAGTAAAAAGTAGGTGATATCATAAACGAGAAGGATTTGTTTGCATATTTGGAGGATTTATCAAAAGCATATGATCCTACATCCATGTTATTCTATGTTACAAGCTGTCATCTCCATGAAAAAAAAATTTCAATATTGGAATTTTTAAAAGAAAGATCGAGGGACATAGAGCAAAGAAGTTTAAAACCTTTATTAAAAATTAATTGCGAGGAATATGCTGTAGGTATATATAACATAAAGTTTTTGTGTGCGTTTCTTTTTGAGTGACTTTTTTGCAGGAGTCGTTTTGAAAGATGCCACGTAACAGCTATTTTAGTTCTTGCATTCAGTGCGGTAATAAGATGATTATTGCGCTCATTGAAATAATAACTGCCATTACCATATGACGGTGCATAAGTAAAGTAGTAAACGGAGGCGGATAAATGGCATTATGTGTTCCCATTACATTTCTGGCTTAAGATTTCGTTTGACTAAGATCCCCTTTGCTTTATCACAAACTTTGGTATGTATAATTGCAAGACAAGCATTTTTGGTGTTAATGTTTTATGTCCCTTTTTAATTATGCTTTACCATTAAATATTGTTGTTCTAATTGAATGTTGAATTCTAATTGTTCTTTGTCATTTAATATCTTTGATTTTTTGCAACTTTCTTCGCCATTAATTTTTTTTTTTTTCAAGTTTAAATTGAAGGCAAACACGTGGTGATATTAATATTTTTTCAAGCATTAAACTTTTGAATTGTGTATTTCTACAGCAATGTTCAATGTACTCTTGGCTACATTGAAGGCGTTTTACTTAGTGCGTTTTCTAAAGTTGATTTGATGTGCAGGTATGAAGGGATAATGCCATACAACAAGTTGTATTAATGTTAAAAATGGAAAAAAGTACAGCGCATGCTGCTGAATTTATGTTTTTACTCTATGTTAATTATATTGTTCCGCAAAGTCTCTGAAAGTGTACAATTTTATTTATTATGTGATGATCGCAAGCCGTATAAAACGATGCCTGTTTTAAAAGTCTTTCCTGTAATACATTTTTATTTTTAACTGGTTTCTGTGTGTAAATTTGCAAGATATTTTTATTGATACAGATTACTTGTCTCTAGTATTCTGCAATAAACAAACACAGAACAAAATGACAATTGGCACGGAGAAACAGCTCGTTCGGTGTATGAACCGTGGCCCATTAAGTTTAAAATGGAACACACTATATAGATGGAGTGCTGTTGAAGATACTTCCCCCCTGCTGTTAGTGCCGTGATATAGTCATTAGGCTCTACACGGCTTGCGTGAAACAAATTGCACTTGTAGAGCGCGAAGCATGTCATATGAAGCACGCAAACTCGCGGCTCGTTTGTGCGATATGCCCATATTGCACGTAAGGCGCTGTACCGCAGGAATGTTGAGTGTTTGAGTAACGCGGGCACCGCCAAGTCTGCTCCACGCAACAAAGGCACAAGCTTTGCAGGTAACAGTGACTTCCTAATAAGGCAACTACAACAACCGTAAACTCCCCATTAGGGGCTCCCTGGTTCCGAACTGGCGACTTAGTAAATGATGTCGGTAACGAAATAAAACAAGGTGCACGGATTGTGCAGCGTTCAGGAACGTTGTTCAAGAAGCCAAATGTTTTCTTGTCCTATCGCATTCTCTTTTTTAACTTAACCTCTTTTGGTTATGCCCATGGGAGCTGTTAAAGGGCGTACGTACATAGCATAAAAATTGAATACAAAGGCTCTTCAATAAGTCCCTCTCTTCAGTTTTATATACAGATGCACTCTCATAACTAATGTCGGTTTTTAAACAAAAATATATTCTAACAAAAAATTAATTAATCTTCAAAGGTCATTCGTTTATGCAGTCTGGGTCGAAACAGATGGGAATCTGGAGGCGCAAGGTCAGCGTTATTTGCTGGATATGATAGCACTTCGCTTCCTCCCAATTTCTGGATTTTTTCCATGTTGCTCGAGCGGTATGGGATTCCGCATTCTCCTGCAACAAGATACTTTTATTTCGATTAAACTAATGCTGGCTATCTCTGTATGTAGTTTGATGATATTACTTTCAGTTGTTGAGAATAAAGATTTGTATCGACTGTACGCCCATTTAGAACATACTCCCTGCGAATCACACCTTCAACGTTCCACCAGACGCATAACCGATTTAGTTTAGCGATGACTTTGGCAGGCTGACGGAAATTAAGGCATTGTCTCGAGGCGTGAGGGTTGTTTCATCACACGTGACAATACTCCTAAAAAATGGGATTTGCGATAAACTGGAGACGGGCCTGTTCAGGTGTCAGTTCTTGAGGCACATACTATTTACATCTTTGAATGATTTTTAAGTGTCTTAATGTGGTGGTGTATGGTTATCTTTTGATGCACCAAGTTCTTCTGAAAGCCTACAAGCAATTTTTGCGGATTTTCTATCAAAACTCTGCCTGTATTATCAAATATTCCTCCCTCTTCTTCCTCTTCTTCTTCTTCTTCATCTTCTTCCTCTTCCTCTTCTTCTTCTTCTTCTTCATCTTCTTCTTCTTCATCTTCTTCCTCTTCTTCTTCTTCTTCTTCCTCTTCTTCTTCTTCATCTTCTTCCTCTTCTTCCTCTTCTTCTTCTTCCTCTTCTTCTTCCCCCTCTTCTTCTTCTTCCTCTTCATCTTCTTCCTCTTCTTCTTCTTCTTCTTCTTCTTCTTCTTCATCTTCTTCCTCTTCTTCTTGGATTGGGTTATTTTACGGTCTCGTTCCAAGAACAATAATTGTATCTTATCCTCTTGCTCCTTAACAACTATGTCGGTCCTGGTGGTGTAGTGGTTACCATACTTGCCTCCTATACCCAAGATCGCGGGTTCGAACCCGGCCAGGACCGATGGATTTACATAATACAATTATCTGATACAAATTTTTATAATATTAAAGCACAGTAAGTTCAAAAGCAAAGCATAAAGTTAATATTGAGACTTTAAAAAGTTATATTAAAAGCATTAAATAATGCAAAACCCTACAAGGTCACCAAAGTAGCCAAGAACCTCCATTCAATTTCTAGAATAAAGAAGAATCAAGTACCAATCCCTGGGGACTTTTTACGTACAATCTATCACTTCAGCAGATCAGAGGAAAAGACGCCTTCGCTGTAATAATGAGCCTCGATCGTTGAAGATATGTACTGATTAATGAAATTAAACTTGAAAATTACGTCACCGCGCTTACATGACAATACCAAAGGAGATGAATACTGCAATATCAATGCAGATACTTTTATGCAACAATGGTACAGTGAATTCATACAAAGCACTACCCCTTGGAAGGTAATCAAAAAATGATAAGTGACGTGCGTAAGGGATATTGTGGTTTGTAGCTCATTACCTTGTGTGCCCATCCCACCTGTTGTCTGCAGTCTAGTACCAATGTAACTTCATTGCACTTCATTCTGTTTTTATTGCTTAGAAATTTAGATGCATAATATGACATTCCGAGGAAAACAAATGTTTAGATAATGAATTATTATAAGAGAGAATATTTCAGGACAGGTGAAAATCTGTAACTATCTCATCTATGTTGTTTCGTTTTCTTTTCTTTTCTTTCTTTCTTTCTTTCTTTCTTTTTCTTTCTTTCTTTTTTTTTTTTTTGATTGATTTATTTAAGGACGCTCTTTAACATCACAGGTCATCAGCGTCCCATTCAACTCAGGGCGTGAAACGGCTGACGAATTTTGCTCAGAGGCCTGTTCTTTCAGGCTTGAGGTTCTTTATCGTGCCATAAATCTACGATACGGGACCCACGGCTTTACTTCCCTTCCGAAGGAAACCATACTTCGGATTTTTACGCCCCGAAAAAATCCATCGGTCCTGGCCGGGTTCGAACCCGCGTTCTTGGGTTTAGGAGGCAAGTATGTCTATGTTGTTTCGTTTGCTTATGATCAAGATATAAAAATAAAATGCTGAATTTTTTTTTAGAATATTATACTAAGAATAAAACCTACCTCAACAAATATGTAAACTGGTAGATAGAAAATCAGAATTAAACTGAATCGAAAGCTTTAAACAGAAACCGTGCGAAAGCACCGTTTTCTTCTGCCGCACATGTATGCTTTTTTCCGTAGAAATTCGTCTTAAAACTAGGCTGTTTTAAGGAGAGTGTTCTGTATACGCAAATTCAGTCACTGTACAAAAAGAAATGGAAAATCTTTGTATCAAAGGTAATGACCGACGCAGCGGCGGGAGCTGTACCAGGAGTTGGACAGACGGCGTTTACCGAACTGATACGTTGGCCTTGAATCTCACGCCACTCAGTTAGTGTCGTTTAAACAGTGAAATAAATAACACACGTCTAACCCTAGAGTAAAGTGTGCTAAGAATTGTAAATGACAAATACTAGGCCTAATTCTTTTAAACAAAGGGTGTTTAATTATGACTCGAATGTCCGCGATTATTGAGGAGAAATTCCCATATCGTTGAATTCCAATTCGTAACTTAGTAGTGTGCATATATTTTAGACCAACTAAAGGATCGCATCTGTAAACAGGTCAATTTAATTTTTCAAAGAGAATTAAGAAATAAGTCAGCAATTTTATAAGCAGGTGCCAGAAATGCGTGGAAAATGCAAGAAGACATTCCATTTTCTCCTTGTGTGAATTTATTAGACTTTTTCTACCATCTGTTGCCGCGCTTGTCCGCCAATATTGAGAATTTTCTATCAAGTGCGTCTTTAATGTAATGGACTAGTTTTTCTATCACTATTAAAATCACAGGTTTAGAATTTTAAGAGCAAAAGACAAACCAGCGTATTTCCTTCTGATGATTTAAGTAGTGTTTTCTTGGTGCGCTAGAAATTTACACTTAATCATTTCGAATGTAAATTTACGAAATTGGATATTGTTGTTAATGTTATATGTGGTCTCTAATTGGCGTCTGATATCTTAAGTAAATTAGCTTATCAACATGCTATAATCCCTACGGTTGTCTTTAACCGCCCTGTTTTATCTTCTCATAAAATCCTGTCCTCGTTCTCATGTAGGCTGTATTTTAATGAATGTATTTTATTTATTTTCTCTCACCGTATGAATAATTCCGTCTACTTAAATAACAAAATAGTGATTATCTTAAATATATCTGTGAAGCAAAGAATGTCAAACTGGTTGAGTTTTTCTAGAGGTTCTTTTGAATTTAGAACCTGTATTTTATATTATGTATAAAAATCGTTTCATAGTTTTCAAATCAAGAGTAACATTTCCCTTCAAGACAAAACATTACAACGATGTAACTCAATATTGAGATTTTAACCAAGAGGGCTGTTTAATAAATAATTATTACACTTTTTTGAAAACACTCCTTTACCCATTCTCATCTTTTTGATGATATTTCTCAAAGTAGTCCCCGTTGGATGCGTGTCGTAACCTGTCGTAACGTTTCTTCCAGTCTTCAAAGACCGTTTTTGACAGGTCTTTCAGAATCGTCTCCGCAACCTTCATCACTGCTTCTGAAAAACTCCCACAGATGTGTTTCTTTAATTTGGCGAAAAGAAAAAAGACACACGGGGTCAAATTATAGGAAGATTTAAGCACACGCTTCGCATTGACTTTTTGTAACATACTCAGCAACAATGTTTGCCTTGTGTTGCACAGAAAGAGGGCCTTTCGCATGTGATATGGCCTTGCAGAGTTTTCATGACATTTCTGTAGTATTTCCAAGTTACAATTGTATATGATGGTGTGATATGCTGGTAAATCATTCCTTGAATATCGAAAAATGAGATGAACATAACTTTCCCAACAGAAGTAACCATTTTTGCTTTTTTTTTGGTGATGGTGAAGATGGAGATTTCCACACAGAGCTTTGCTGTTTGCTCTCAGGATCGAAATGATGTAGCCAGGTTTCATCACTAGTGACTACTTCTGAAAGAAACTCCACAACTTTCTATTACATCATCTTCAACTGCATGCGAACTTCCTTTTGCTCGGAATCAGCAACCTTGGAACCTACCGTGCACATACACCTCTCATGTGCAACTTCAGTTACTAACGTGTGGGTGACTCCCAGTGGAATTTTCAACATTTCTGGAAGTGTTCCTTAACGTTGTTCTGCTGTCCTCTATCAGAATGAGAGCAACAGTGTCAATGATTTTTTTCCTTTTGAGCACAAACTGAAGGGCCGAGCCCACCTTTGAAATTGATCACCTTCTCTCTTTACATATTTTAAACCATCTTCGACCTGTGCTAGGGAAGAACGAACTTTCCACAGGTCTTCTGTAACATTGCATAGGTCTCTGCTGAAGATTTGTTGAGACGAAAGCAGAATTTTAGAGCAGCGTATTGTTCGTCGCGTATCACCTCCAGTAGGCGGAACAGAACATGTCTCAATTTGTACACCTCTCACAGGCGGGAATCGGAAAATGATAACAATGAAACGAGTACCGCGTGTACATCATGCATTAAGCTAACGAAATATGGTTACGTTAAATTTTAGCGCGAGAAGATACCTCTGTAAAAAGTATGATTATTCTTCTATTATCCCTTGTACTAACTACCAGACAGTTCATAGTAAATAGTAATTAATAATGCACAACCATGATAGGATACTCGAAGCGCCTCTCCTCTGCTATGAAATATTGCTGAATGGTTTTGAAAGGATTTGGAGATTGTTAATTTTTCCGAACTGCCTCCCGGATATTTGGTTTCAGAGCCTCCGTGCATTTTATTTTAGATATATAGATAAAGATGCGGCAGCTGAGTGGCTTTATACGCACTACAGACATATACACAAATTCGCTAAACTAATCATGTTAAAGACTTTCCAAACGTTTTTAATCGATCCAATTTCATCTGTTAAACCCCATTTTTTGGTATCGACTTCTTTTCAGTGAAAATGCCTTGGGTTCGAACTTTGCTCACAAATCTAAAAATTGCATTTACCGTTGGAGATGTTACTTCTGTAAATTTAGCCAGAAATTGTCAACTAAGGCATTTTTGCACATCAGAATCCTAAATAAATATTCTTTGTGCTAGCGCCTAAGCCACTCAATATACACCAAAATACACAAGTTCAAAGTAGAAACTGCAACCTGCACGGCCTACATAAAAGTAACTGAAACAGTTGACGCGATAAAGGTGACTGCGCAAGCTCAATTGCTTGCCTCAGAGGAAATTTAACTCTGGCCTTATTGGGAATTGCGCGTTCACTGGTGTGTGCAAATTCCAATTGGTGGCAGAATGAGGACGCATTATATTCATTTATATACCGGGAGATCAAATTATATTCGTACCGCACTAGCGGTAATTATATTAAGAAAGGGAATGCTGAAATTCTCTTGTTCCCTCCTTGGCACTGTTCCACGTGAGAAATGGAAATGTCTCCCCGGATGTTATTTTTCAATTATTCCAGTGTCTGTGGATTATTTTTGTAAACTGTAAACGTAGCCCGGAAAAAGATTGAAGCGATTTTATAAGGCAGTTTTCCTAATTATGTTACCGTCAATGCTTCCTATTCTATCCCTATGGAATTGTTTAAATTAAAACTATGAAGCACTAAATGATCTGGGGCGTTCATACATGAACATTTTTCTTCAAATCGTTTCTTAGCATACGCATTGCTTGAAGAGGCAAGAACTTGTCAGTTTGCGGTGCAATTATTAGTTGATCTCTCCTGTTAAAAGCGGCAACGGTGACTTTTAATCTAAATTAGTGTCGTGTTAAAATGTTTGAGCGATTTTACCCAAATTTCAAATAAAATTGTCGCGAGAAGTCTAAAAATAACATTCCAGGAAATAAACATTGAAATTGCCTGGGTCAGGAGGTTTATTTGTAATTTCATACCTTACAGCAGTAGCATTAACAAACGCAGGTATTTATATTTAAAGGAACAGTGTCATCATTAAAAGTTAAGGTTACAGTTGGGAATCCCACCTGAGTTACCTTAAACAGGTGACTGGAAGCCTTTGAGTAGGCACATGGCCTATGTTTTATAATAACGACATCATTAGGTTTATTCGTAATTATTTTAATGTGCTATTTTTCCTCCCAACCCAAATTGTATGTTAGGCTAAGCTTTGAAGGCCGAGCGGGGTGGCTCACGTGGTTTCTCTGATCACTTGGGCGACGAATTTTCCTCTCTTTTATATCAATGGTTACGTTACAGAGGCCGCCGGTCAGAGCGGCCGGCGTAGGGGTGCTCTAACTGGAAACATGATATGGATCTCATCGCCTCCCGTATCTCCCTTACCGCGTCCGTTCCTCCAGGGGTGCTCCATGGGGAGTGTAGAAACAAACGGACTGCCGTGAGCGAAACTCAGGTACCAGAGTATTCTTCTCCAATGTCCAAGTTTTGCAGTTAGAGTAGGAGTTGAACCACCGAACTAGGCTTACCTCCGACCACACCACGAATCTTCCCCATCTGAGTCTATATATCTCTAGAGGCCTCGAATTTAGATTTTATCCTCTCTATATGGCGCTGATTCCAAATCTTAGCCCAACACAGAGCTTTATAAACGTTTAAAGTGCGTGCGTTATTATTTAACATTTCGTGGCATAAGCAGTCACTTTAAGAGCTACTTAATGAAATTATAAGAAATATTCTTTATTTTATCATGGAAATCCGGATGTCTCGGTCAGGTCAAGCAGTTTGGATACAGTTTTGTTCCGTGGTTTTCCTTTCGCTTAGAAGGCGATAAATTTCCGCCCATCGATATTTCTTCGTTCATTTCCTATATATTTTCACGTGAGCATGGTGACGTCACCTGAAACTTTGGCTAGTATACGCCTTGTCTAAACGCTTGAGAGCGTTTTACTTTGGGTCAACGCGAGCACTCTGTTTCTCCCTCCTGAATCTGCGCAGTGACAGGTCGTGGGTAAGAAGTTCTCACGGAGAAATGTAATTGTTTCGGTCAACCTTGAATTCTAGTGGAGCTTCCTGCCTACCATGCAGACCTAGGTTTGCCTTTATTGTAATTTGTTTTATTCGAAAGGTAAATTGTATTTAGGGTTTTTGCATAATTTTAGAAAAAATGTCACGAGTCTATGCAGGAACAAATATTTGTCACTAAAAAGTTTTCAGGAGTTCTGGGCTTACTTGTTATTTATTTAAAGATATTGTTAAAGGACGTCTGCTAATTTGCAAGCATTGGGGTAGTTCCCTTTGTCTTTTTATAACGGGATAGTTCCGCAACATATGCTAATTTTATAAAAGAATATCTTTAAATGCTTTAAAAGGTCATAAAAGTTTAATATCAATGTTTGTATTCTTTGTTTAATATTGAAATTTACTTCATGTAATACTTAATTGTTTCGTATGCAAGACACAATCTTAATTTCTTCAGCTTGTCGTAATGTATGATGTTTGCATTCAAATAATTAGTAATCGTTCAATAAATGGTGTTATTTTTAATCTTGGAAATCTCGTCAAGTTTGCCACAAGCCTTACATCTCTACAAATCACAGTGTATGCACATAGCTTTAAGGCGTCAAGGACTCCGAGCTAAATTGTGTCATCATTAATTCATTTCATTCATTCCTACATAGGTTTAAGACCTCTGTTACATCATCTTCACCATCGTGGGAAACCATAGTGTACCGGCCTCAGAAGTTCGCTACAATACGTCCATGCCAGGGGTGTATGCCCACAAATTCTTGAGAATCATGTGCAAATAATAAGCCTTTATAATTTAATGAAGTAAAGGGCTTAAGCAAAGTTTCTACTTTAAGTGGTTTGCTCATTCTCAAGGAATCTGCCTCATTTCATAGCCATTCTTGTTTCCTCCTTTTAATATTGTTAATCTTAAATCTAAAATTCTCCTACCTCTTTTAGCTAATGTTAACTTAACCTATTTTGGTAAAAGAAACTGTTCTCTACAGTTCAAATTTCTAGATACAATGCCTAACATCATGCAAATTTTTTTTTATAGATCCTCACTTACGTATATCTCTTTGAATCCGAATTGTGCTATCTCTTCTCGTCTTAGTTTATCACAGATTTAAATGTTTTGTATAGTTTTAAGGATTTTAATCATAACTCTTGTTTTTCAATATCCCCCCACTCAAAGTTTTAATCTCATTCTAAAATCCTAACTTCCTTTGTATCACTCTAACCATTAAATTTCTATGTCAATTTCTTGAAGGTGTTTCTGAATCATTTTTAATTTAATTTTCTTTCTGTTTAACTTTCTCCTTGTTTGATAATTTTCACACTATTAACTTTCCAAATGTTATGTCATTATTTCAAAGAAACTAGTATTATTGTGCCTTTATCTTCTAATCCTCCTAGTTCCGTTAGGACAAGAAGGTCTAGGTAAATCAAGAATGTATGTAAAAAAATTACCTATTTATCACGTTTACTAATTTCTAACCTTCATCTGGCCCCGAAATTTCACTTCCAAACAGCATTTACCCTCTACAATTGCACCAAATACTCGTTCTATTTTATTTTTATAATTGATTGTTTTATTTAATCTAGGTTTCACTACACAATCATTATATGTTATATAAACAAAAGAAAAAACACCAGAAACTAATAAAAAAGTCGCATTTATATGCAAGCCTCTAGGGGGAAAAAGTGAAGGTCAACGACCGAAATTACCTATGAGAGCAGGCCGAAATGTTGATAACTATTCTTGAAAAGCAACAACCTAAACAAGGTTCTCTTAGTAGCTGGATTCTCAAACTACCGTGCAGAGGTCAGCAGAAGAGATGGGATTCGCTCCGCGGCTGTTGGCGCGCGGGACTTAGTCCGTTGTCGCGCCAAGCTTGCCCGACACTCATTCATCCAAGTAAAGGCAAGGCAGGGCGCAAGGTCATCATCAGTCATAGTTTGCTGTCGCTGGTTGTCGCATGTGAACCCGCCCTTGCCGGCTGACCTTTCCGTGGCGCCTCTAGAGGTTACTGCCTGACCAGTGGCGGGTGAGATTGAAACGTCGCCAGCATCACATAGCCCAGCAGACTTAACAAGCTAAGTTTACGATAACTTTCTAGTTCCGCCTACTAACTCTTCAAGTCACATGAACTCCGTGCATGTCAACAGAACACAACTCTTTAAGGATGGGAAGCTTCTCCAATAAACAGTGCGAAGAGCCGTTACTTGCAATAATAGGCTTCTTTAAGCTGTAGTTCCGTGCTCAATTTGCATTGTTAAGAATAAAAACTCCACTAATGTGATCAGCACGGCCCGGATTTTGATGATCTAAAAATGTTTTAAATTTTACCTTTAAAATATTAACAAAATTCCTATAAATGGCTTAAAAATTTCAAAAAGAACGAAAATATCAAGCTACTCATGGTATAATACAGGGAGATTATTTGAGTTAAAAAGGAAAAGAGTCCGCGCGAGTAAAATTAATATTTTTTATTTTAGTGTTTACATTTTAACTGTTACTGTATTTGAAACTGATAATAAGAAGCATTAACCTGTGTTATATAAGAGATGTTGCAAATGATGCCCCTCAGTGGCAATACATTGCCAACATCTGCCAATGAAATTCCTGCATTTCGTCTTCCCCCCCCCCCCTTAAAAACATGCCGGTTCGGAATGTTTCTTGTTATTGAGAGATCCATTCTCTGGTAACGTTTTAACAAGTTGGCTAACAGTTTCTGTACTTTGAATGCAATTACCAAGAATTTTTCTTGTGAATCTCCTTACCACTTTGGTGCAAGAATTCATTCATTTTTACATATGAATCGTATATAAAAACTGTTCTTCTTCTTTATATAGTAGCATAACTAACGAATTACCACACAGTGAAAACATCGAGTTAAACACGATGCATAATCCCTCGCAAACTAAGCGTCCCTCAAACTAATTGCAAGTTGCTACTTGCACATGTATTAGACTGATTTCTGTGAATAAGCAGCCGCGCCCTGCCGGTTCGTAACCCAGAACTTCGTTTTATTATAAAGTTATAAACGGGAACCGGATAAGCGCGCCACTTTTACTGGAATCTTCACTGTGTTAGGCGAAATTGGACTGGAAACGGATTTATTTATTTATTTACTTATTTATTTATTTACATTTATTTATTTATTGTAGATGCCGATATCGACACGTTATACTTTAATAGAACTCTGTTTAATTGTCGATTGCGTCCAACTCAATTGGAGCTGATTTTGTAGCGGCGATTAAACGGTGCCATAGAAATTGCTATTTTATCTACTTAGAGGTTCATAGCAACATCTGGTAGATAAATTGCATGTCTCTGTCATTGTGTATCTGGTTCATTAGTAGTACCGCCACGAGTGTCCGAGGTCGTTAAGGCGCGGACTTGTGAGTGGGAGATCTGGGGTTCGAATCCCTTCAGGACCGTCTTCTCTTGCTGAGATTTTTTTCCAGGTTTTTCTCAGTCCTCATAAATGACAAATGCCGGGTAGGTATCCTAAACTTAGGCCTGAAACGTTTCCTTAAAAATCCTTTCCCAATATATTTCATCTCATGTATCACCAATGTAGTGAAAACGGGCGTTAAACACTATTCACAAAAAAAAAAAAAAAGTTTATTAGTTGTTACGTTTTGTGTTAAGTAATTTCCAGTGGGGGGGGGCAAGTGTGAAGATTATAATTTATTTTTTTTAAAAACAATTCAAGCCTTTTAAGATTCACAAGAGGAATTATGTGTAAGCGGGTCATTAGTAAACCGCTCTAAGCTATAACGTTTACTTCAGATACTGTCCACAATCTGTCCATAATTATGCAGACAAAAACATACAAACATGCATGTAATATAAGAAAACACGTACCTTTAAATGTGCCGAGCGCTACTCAAGAGATAATGCATATCCTCTTCTTCTTCCGTGCCAGTGCCTGTTTTAGATCATCATCAACAACAATAATAATAAATATTTTAAAATGTCTTTGGCATCCTATTTGCTTAGCGAAATCCACTTCATATGAGGCCCCAGCATATTTTACACAGACTTTCCTTATCATATTGATAAACTCCTCATATTTTTCGATTTTTAAAAAAAGTTAATTATTTGTTTTTTAAACTAATTCCATTTCACTTGCGCCCATAAGTTCTACGGTGTTATGGTGACAACGATAAGGTGATTCATACAACTAAATGCCCCTTTCATTGGCCATTTGATCAACTTCATAAGTTTTGTCAATATTTTTTAAAGGGTGCACTCTTTGCAAAATGTAAACTTTTTGTTTTTGAGGGGGAGAAATTAGCGGCTTTATGCTTAATTATATTATCCTTTGTGGTAGATGTGTTGGAATTTTTTAATGAAAAAGAGTGTTGTGCAGCAGCATCCTCAACAACAATAATAATAATAATAATAATAATAATAATAACAATAACACCCTCCATTAAGTAATTTCAGAAGCTGTTTACGAAAAATGATTAAATTTTTTACAAGAATAATTTTTGGCACTAAAATATAACTTTATAGTTATTGCTAGCTATATGTGCAATGTACACCTTTGACCCTCCCTCCCCACAAAAAAATAAGTTAGTAATCTCCTCAGAACGCAAAATGTTTCTAAGTCCTACTCTCTACACCGCGCGATTCACAAAGATCCAGCAAAGCTGTGTAACCACTGCAGCAGTTGTGTTATATGGCATGCACTAAAAACGCTGTCTATGTGTGTTCTGTTAGCTCTGTGGTAGAGTGTGTACTGATACCGAGGTTAAGACCGCAGGTTCGCCTCCCGGCATGAAACACCTATTTTATAATGAACCTTTGTAACATATTATGACAAATTAGTTTCCCATACACAGCAAGCTTTAACGTTGACATATTATTTATAATAATAATTAATATTATAATATTTCCTTCAGTGTTTGTTCTATCTTAATGCAATATGCTGCACACGCACGAAGATTTATGGACACAAATTCAAGAAGCCTGGGATGTTGTAGCCTCTCTCCACACTGATGTAGAAATCTGACATCATCTATGCCCCGAAGATTGAGGGAAGTGCTGAGGGTTAATACACCCGATATTAGTTTGTGTTTATTTCTATGTGTTTTCGTTTTAGAAGATAAATGTTTTTATTTAGTTATTTCTAAATGGATGAATGGTGTTAACGCCCGTTTTTGCTACAGAGGCACCATAGGCGATTAGTTATTTCCAAAGGAAACGTTAGTTTGTGATTACGTTTTTGTATGCATAAGTAATGCCATAAAACTCAAATGATAGGTTAAAATATAATAAACTATTAAGGCAACACGATGTTCTACATGTGTCTTATAAAACCAATAATAAAAAATGAAACTTTTTTTTCTCATAGGTTGTAAATGAGTTTATTTTACTCTTGTTTCTTTCGGTTCTCTGTGAGAGGTGTGCAAGTAGAGACAGGTGCGCATCCAGGGGACTATTTTGATCAAAATGCTGTGGATGAGTACTAGAAACTACTGGACCAATCCCTCACTCCAGCTTAGATCAACTTCTTAGCCAAGCGAGTCAATCAGATTTCAGTTTACTGCCTTGTCTCTAAGAAAATCGTGTCGAGCACAACACTGAAGATGTTCACCGCAGTCGTGGACGAAACGTCTGGGAAAATGAAGGAGAAGAATTCCATTGGACCACGGCCTTTTAGCCCAGAAGACTGAGTTTACATACTTGATACTGTCAATGAACTTTAATAGTACAGAAAATCTTAATTATTTTAATATCAAGAATTTCAAAATCTTATGCTGATTGTTTAATAGCATGAAATTTTGATAAACTACAATTATTCCTTGCATTTTTGCACCACTTTTATAACAATTATATTACATATTTTTTTATATATTTTGATAAGTTTATTTCGTATACATGTACATATAAATACTTGTTCTGCTTATCAGTGTTTCATTTAGCTTCTATTACTATTATTCCGTGAACCGTATCTCAAATTGACTATCTCAGACCACTCTACAATCTCTGAAATTAGATACAAGAGAGATGGTTCTAAAACATGAGCAACTTGTACCTAGTATTTAAGCACTTGAGCTTGAGGGGGGGGGAAGACACACCCGAAATGTACACTGCTCTAGACATCTCTCTTAGTTACCATTTTCATTCTTTCAAGTTCCACAGGATCAGAAATAACTAACACGGTTATATAGAACTTAAAAACGTATATTTTGTATTTGGATTAATACGTGCATAACTTCTTCTGGAGCAAGGTTATGGAAAGCAAAGAATTGCCAAGGTGTGTAAAGTGCGGTGACCATGCACAGTAAATAAGATTTCTAGGTCAAGGTATTACGCATGATTCCCGTGATAGCGAGAAAAAGTGAAGATGTATGGAAAGCTAACGCGAGGGAGTGGGGGAGTATGTAGATTCAGTGGCGGCTAGTGTTTACAAGGAAATTGTACTTGTTAAATTTTAAAATGATTCATTGTAATTAAGTCATGTACTTACAGTAATATAAAGGTACAGAAGCCAGTTTGGGTCTGTCAATATCAGCATACCATTTCGTCGCAGTGCCATTAAATTAATCTAGGCTAGAGTATCCCCGATATCGTAATTTTGTTAAATTTTCTATTCGATTATCAACTTAAACGATGCCGTTTCAAAATGTAACAGCACTTTGAATATTTTGATATGCATTAACCATTGCATCTTTTTCAATGCACATCTCACATTATTGCACCCACATGTCTCTTTCTTTCTTTCTTTCTTTTTTCTTTCTTCTTCTTCTTCATCTTCTTCTTAAGCTACAGCCAAGACTTTATTTGATCTCATTACTATTCTAAAGTGAAATCTCACAGTTTACAACCATGTCAAAGATTTATATATAGATTTCATCCTTTGTGACGTTGCGCCCCCCCCCCCCAAAGTTAAACAAATCAACTTGTGTTTAGGTACCCACTTTACACACAATTTGCGATAATTGAGCATCTCTGTAACAGTGGTATGTGCGAATACGATTCTGGTCGGAATTTCTAAAGAAACGGGCCTGTTTTCACAAATAATGATGTCAGATTGGCCTTCCTTTACACCAGACTGCCATGCTGCGACGAACAGAGAGTTGCTCAACACGGAATGATGTTTAAATGTATCTATCTTTCATGCACCTATCTCAAATTAATTCACCAAGCTTCACACAAGTGTTCTTTAGAGCTCTACAGTGTAAGCAGCAAGGGGCGTTATTATTTTACATATGCTGCACTTCCTATTAAGCAAGGCTTACCATTTACTAAGCAGCGTCAAAACCTTCTCTAAGAAGGGGAATTTGATATAGAATTTTTTTTTTAAATGCTCCCGTGTTATTATTTCAGTAACTTTTTATTTCCTCGTCACATTTGGCACTAGCTTATAGCGCTATTACCAGCTTTATCATTTATTTTATTTAATTAACCATTAGCCAATACAAAGTTATCCCAATGTGCTTACGAGGGTAGGTCCATAAGTTTCCGACCTCGGCGATAAGGATAAAGAAGGCTATGTGTAGAAGATTGTGACATGTTCAAAATGGAGTATCGAACTGTTATTAAGTTTTTCACAAAAGAAGGACTTACTTCTGGCCTGGTAAACCCAAAATCGCAAGCTCGAACCTTACCAGGGTCAATGGATTTACATGCCGTGTCATACATTTACGGCATGTAAATAACCTCAAGCCTGAAAGAAAAGGCCTGTCGCAAAATTTATCGCGCTGAATTAAATGGGACGCTGATTACCTGAGATGTTAAAGAGCGCTTGTAAATGAAACAAATTAACAAAAGCATCTGTCCTATAGGAGATATATCTGGAGCTGTGTTTGTTCATGAATAAACTGTTTATTACAGAAAAAAATCTTTCATTAAAGGCATAGAGAACCTTGTAGAAATTATTTTATAAGCAATTATACATTCACAGTCCATTCACTCACACACACACACACACACACACACACACACACACAAACACAGAGCGAGAGAGAAGGGGGGTGCCAAAATGTATACACACTTCAAGTGTTAACATACAGAACTGAATTCACACAAACAGAAAATGATGAGCACTAATCATCTTAGACTTTTACAGTTACAACAGTTGCTCAAAATGCCCACGATCGGCGTCGATACACTTCTGAGTACATTGAATTACTGATTGAGTAACGTTTGCGAAAGTATCCTCAGCGATTGCAGCACATGCCGTTTCAATTTCTTCCCGAAGTGCTGCCAGTGTAGCTGGCTGGCTTTCTACGGTATACAACATCCATAAGAGTTTCCCATAGGTGGAAGTCCAACGGTGTTAGATCCGGAGAACGCGGTGGAAACTCAATCGGACCTCTTCCTCCTATCCCCTGCCCTGGAAGATTATCAAGATACGCACGTACATCTCGGTGGTAATGTGGTGGGGCACCATCCTGTTGGAAGTAAAGTTCGTCATTTCCATGGAGTGTATGAATGGCGGGTAAGACGGAATTGTTACTCGCGTTGGCGGTTATGTTCTATACACACGTCTCCATTGCCTTTGAACTTCAATAACATTCTCGGTTTTCCAATATGACTTCAAAATTGCTTTTCGCGCTCAAACGATAATCTTGGTACCATTTTGTTGTAGCAACGCTAGCATTATGGAATGTGTGTCATATTTGTTTACAGTCCGCCTGTGGTGCCTGTGGTAGTAAACAGGGCGTTAAAACCATTTTAAAAAAAACTGTTTACAGAACATCACACTACATATTACTGTAGTTGTCTAACTTTGAAATATATGAAACAGATATCTACTGTGAAAGTGTGTATACATTTTTGGCACCCTCGGTGAATAAATATGAAACAATTCTATGTATATTGAAAAGATAATTTAAAGAAGTTAACTTAAATTAACTTAAGTTAAAGTTAATACTATTAGTAGAAACAATTTTCATAAATACGGTTATAAAAAAATTGTCAGTCAAGGATGTGAATGTAATGGGAACTGTATTCGCAACATATTGCCATAAGATTTAAAACGTATAAATACAGGAATGTTTAAAAAGAAACTAAACATCGACTGAATAAATAGGTTCTATAATATAAATAAGCTGTGAATGTTAATAAGTTTAGGTTTTATTAGTTATAAGAATTATTAACATAGCTTTAATCTTTTTGCACAAGCCTATTAGCTGCAATATATTATTATTATTATTATTATTATTATTATTATTATGATTATGATTATTATTATTACTATTATTATTATTACTACATACTACTACTACTACTATTACTACTACTGCTGCTACTACTACTACTACTACTACTACTACTACTACTACTACTACTATTACTACTACTGCTGTTACTACTACTACTACTACTACTACTACTACTACTGCTACTACTACTACTACTACTACTACTACTACTACTACTACTACTACTACTACTACTACTATTACTAACTTTCGATTAATTTCGGCAGGCTTGCACTTTTTATTTTCACGTTCAGGTATAGCCCGCTCTCAAAGAACCGTTATTATTCTGCGCTAAATTCTCCTTGCACTATTGCAGCCATTGGCTGGCGGGACCTTGTGTTTTGCTCCAGGCTAATATAGGCTCCGGTGTCGGGGATTGAAATGTCACCAGACCGCCGAACAGAAACAAGGTCGATTATACTTCGTCCGTACTGAAGTAAAGGACCACCCTGTCACTGCTGAATCAGGGTTGTACTGTATCCTGTACAAGTGCGTGTGGCCTTTTGCTGCCGAATTTTCCTTAGAATTAAAACCTGAGTTCTCAGCAGTAAAGTATATTCGTGCCCACATATGAGTCGTGCATATGAGTCTGTAGAAATCAGGTTATCGGATAATAGCCAAAATATTATATAGAACGTTATTTAGTATATGAGGAAATGGTAAACGATTTAGAACAGGTTATATAAACATTATTATTATTATTATTATTATTATTATTATTATTATAGTTAGAGTAACTTTCTGAATTGTGCAGATAAAAAGCCACAGGTATTTTATGCTTTTAAGCTGGTAAAGTTAAAGATGTTCCATTAAACTTAATGCTACAAAGGTAGTTTATGCTTGATGGAGATATGCCTCGTTTTTCTCCAACTGCTAGATCAATTCCCAAGTGAACTGATTGGTCGTGGGGAGCCGATGTTCTGCTTGCTCGTTCTTTTAATCTCAATTCATTGGATCTGCATATGAGGTCCTCTAGAGGCCATTGTGTAGACCTAGAAACTATTCTATTAAGTCTATATACGTCTATTTTTAAGGGGACTAGTAAGTGAACGCATGGATATTTGTTACAATCGTATTTTACACAACTGTCGTTCAAAAGTCGGTATAATTTCGTATAATTTATACAGTATTTTAGTGAATTGTTTTAAAATGTTTCAGTGTAAAACATTTTTAGACCCATATTTTTCTTACATTTCTTCATACATACTAAGGAAAAAAAAAAACGTTTGTGTTAAGATTGTGTTAAGATGCACAATCTCAAAACAACATTATTGTTCTTTTGAATTTTCTACTGGATGGAGGGTAGGGTTCCGGCCTAACCATTTTCTTGCTATGATAAAGACAAAAATGTATTTCACTTTTCAATATAGTTATTCTTTACTGCAATACACTTTTCATATCTTTGAATTAGCACATCAATGCCCCCCCCCTTAAAATGTTCAGAAGTTTTGTCTGCAAAATGGGCTTAAACAGCATCCATTACTTCTTCCTCACACTTTATTTACTTCTCGAAGGTCCTTCTTGACTTTTGAGAATAGGAAATAGTCACTGGGAGCTGGATGGATGGTCGATCTTGAAGCCACATTTCTTCACAGTTTCCTTTGCAACAAGAGCTGTGTGCACAGGCACGTTGTCGTGCAGAAGACGCACATCACCACTTAGCTTTCCTTGCCTTTTCCCTTTGATGGAAGCACGTAGTCTGTGCAGTAGGCCAGCACAGTACTCCCCATTTACTGTGGTGTTCCTCTCCTTGAAGTCAATGAAGAGTATTCCTTCACAGTCTCAAAAGATTGTGGCCATGAACTTCTTGGTTGACTGAGTGACCTTGGCCTTTAGAGTTGATGCTTCGCCAGGTTTACGCCTGCCACTCCATTGATTCTCTTTTGGACAAGGGATCGTAGTAGAGGATCATAGTTTCATCTCCTGTAACAATGGTTTGCAGAACTTTTTTCTCGTAGCCACGGCAGAGCTCGAAAAATGCCTGACAACAGATGACTCGTTGCTGCTTTTGGACCGAGGAAAGAAGTCTGTATAATCTTATTCATGTTTAAATTTTCATGAATAATTCGAAGGGCTGTTGTTTTAGAAAACTCCATTTTGAACTTGCCACTCTCTTCTACACATAGCCTTCTTTATGCAACCATATCTGAACCACTGAACACAGCGGAGCGGAAGTTATAGCTGTAATTGTTTACTTATCAGATAATATATGACACCTAATAAGGCTTTTGTGAAGGCGATAATCCTTATCGGCGGGGCCGGAAACTCATGAAACTACCCTTGTAGTACTTAATAACATTTACAAGATAGACTACTATAATGTTCGTATGCATCTTTTTGTTTTTACTTTTATTCGTCATTAAATAACTACTTTAAATTCAATTGCTTTTAAAAATACATATAATAATAGTTAACTTGTCGGATATTTACTTTTAAAGCAGTATGCAAAATTCAGCCTTCTTGTTCAAATACTTTTTGCAGGTAAATGTCAAAAAGAAGAAAAAAAAAAGTATACTTTCGGAACTGAAATTCAAATAAAGCTTCGTATTTGTTACAGTTTGTCGCCATGGTTAAAATGTTAAGTTTAGGCACTCTGAAAGTGGAAGAAGAAAATAATTGAAATTTTTTCACGACAAAAACAAAAAAATTAATTATGGCATATTTTGACATACTAATCTCCTTAAAACAGTTCTTAATTCGTCCATTATTTGTGCTGTTAGTCTATTAAATCTATTATTTCATCAATTATCGTGTTTGATTTTATTTTTATTTACGACGCTCTTTAACATCTCAGGTCTTCAGCACCCCATTCAATTCAGGGCGTGAAACGGCCGATAAATTTTGCTCAGAACCCTCTATTTTCAGGCTTGAGGTTCTTTTTCGTGCCGTAAATGTACGACATGGGACCCAAGGCTTTACTTCCCTTTCCAAGGAAGTCATACTTGTGGTTTTTACGCCCGAAAAAATCCATCGATCCTGGCCGGGGTTGAACCCGCGATCTTGGGTTTAGAAGGCAAGTATGGTTACCACTACACCACCAGACCGACATTTTATCGTGTAATCCTTTACCATTTTATGCGAATGTTTTTCATAGGGGGGTTTATAAAATAGCCATTAATGCCAATGAAATGTTCTGAATTTTATGATTAATATCTCTTGAAACTATTGCTTCTTAAAACTAAAAAATTAAACAAGAAATAGTTTAAGCGCAAAACGTTTTTTGAGTATTGTTTAACGCCCGTATTTACTGCTAAGGCACCGTAGGCGGTCGACACTGGTGATACATGAGATGAAATTATAAATTGAAAAAGGATTTTTTTTAAGGCAGGAAACCTTCCATGTCTAAGTTTAAGGTACTTCTCTGGCAGTTGCCATTTATGAAGACCGAGGAAAACCTGGAACAAAACCTCCGTTAGGGAGGACTTTCTAGTGGGAATCAAACCCAGGACCTCCCACTCACGTGGCCGTGCCTTAACGACCTCGGCCACCCGCGGCGGTTAGAAAGATAGTCGTATTATAGTAGCATTTGAAAGAGCTGATAATTTTTACGTGCTAGATGTAAATTTGTTACTTTTTGTCAGCGTAAAAACAGTGTACATTCCCGTCTTTCCGTAAAAGCATTAATTATGTTACATACTTTACAGTCAGTTACAAATTAGGCGACGATTCCACCCCATATTTCATAAATATAAATTTCCACTTTAATTCATTTGCGTTATCTTTATTGATAACTTGAGGAAGAGTACCTTTAACACCGGCCCCACAATCTATTTTTGGTTATGGTGTCATTCTTTTTTTATGCCTTCTGTAAGAATGAAGCCTTTGAAATGGGTTGTGGTCACTGAAATATCTAATAGCTGCCGATTTTCATAAAATGTAAGGCGACACAAAGAACCCTTATAGCCATAAAATTCATCGTGTAATATCTCTGCTTAGTAAACTCTCCATTTTTCTTATACTTTCTATGTAGAATAATTTTTCGTTCGGCATTTATAAAATGATTTGAACGGATGGGAACTAATGGAGAATACTTTTTAAAACTGCAATTAGAAAATTACAATTTTTTTATTTTATTGCTTTCATTTTCGAAACCTATAGAGTAGAAATAAAGGCAGTAAATTTCCCGGACATATTACGTACTTGTCCTGACTCCGGAGATTTTCTTTTTCTCCTCCATCCTGCGTAACTTTCATTCATATGAGACAATTGAGAATGGAAGCATTTCAGCGATCTTCCTTACATACTTCTGAAGGCTTTAGCGAGAATGATTAACACCAAATCTTCAAGCGCTTTGTTGAGCATTTTTATTTATCAACACGAAAGCCCTGATTTATTCGGTATAGTGTGCGAGCTATGCTTCTACAGAGCGAGGGAAAACTCCTGCAAACAATCTCACTTGTCCCAATTGAGAATGGAACTCAAGTCTACAAGTTGCTGTTGACAAATAGAAATCATGTTTGGCTATAACGGTAGTCTTCATGACTGTCTGCGGTGTTTGAGTTGTGACGTGTGAGGAGAGTGTTAAATGGCAATGAAAAGCTTGGCCACCTCCAAAAGTTTTGGTCTCCCTGCACGCAAGACAGTCAATGACTCGTGTTGCAATGCTGTCACACCCAACATGATAATCGCCACGTTCTACGGGGGGCAGTTCGCTTTTCTTTTGCACGCTCCGCTTCCTGAATACAGTCTGGCGGAGAAGCTGAAACTTATTGGAGGAATCTCCCAACCTGAAACTGGCCACTTTTAGTTAGTGGCTTTCATTGGACAATTCCTCCATTAAGTCTATTTTCAAGACTTAAGAGATCGACTTGTGATCGTTATTTGAATAAAGTATCAATTTAGAAAAAAACATTTCACTCTTATTTTATGTCATTTTGTTGCGATTTTAAACATAGAAGGTGCCAAAAATATATACACACTTCAAACAAAGAAAAAACTGTGTTAACATAATAAACTGAATTCACACAAACAAATGAAGAGTATTAATTATCTTAGACTTTCACAGTTACAACAGTTGCTCAAAATACCCACCTTCGGCATCGATACACTTCTGAGTACGTTGAACTACTGATTGAGCAACGTTTGCGAAAGTTTTCTCGGTGATTGCAGCACATGTCGTTTCAATTTCTTCCCGAAGTGTTGTCAGTGTAGCTGGTTTTCTGCGGTATACAACATCCTTAAGAGATCTTCCCATTGGTAGAAGTCCAACGGAGTTAGATCCGGAGAACGCGGTACACACGCCTTCATTGCCTTTGAGCTTCAACAACGTTCTCGGTTGTTCAATGCCACTTCATAATTGCTTTCCGCTGTTTAAACGATAATCCTGGCTCCTATTTGTTGTAGCAACACTAGCATAACGTAATGTGAGTCACGTATATTTACAGAACATCATACTACAATCATGACTTCATTTGTTTATTGTTGATTTACCTGTCACGTAGCAACGCTATCATAATGTATGTGAGTCACATCTGTTTACAGAACATCATGCTACACATTACTGTTGTTTTTCGGTTCAACTTTTATAATATATTAAATAGATATTACTGTGAAAGTCTGTATACATTTTTGGCACCTTCAGTATAAGTGGAATACTACAATAACAATTATATTCTTCTTCATGTACTTAAATTTTCTTGTGCAAATTTCCAAGTTGATTGATGAAATTCAGAATCACGAGAGGATATTTCAATTTCCATATGCACAAGATATACAATTTTAAGAAAAACGACTTTCAACATTTAAGAGATGATCTTTACCCGTGTTAAACATTCATGTGACAAGCCTTTAAAGTTAAAGAAGGAAAAATATGTTTCATTGCCTGAATCTAAAAAATAAAGACTTAATTAAACTGAAAAAATAAATTTTACATTTTTCACAGATCGGTCCCCTTTATAGGAAAGTAACAACACTCCTTACCACGGAGCAGAACATTCTATTGTCACCCTATAAGTGCAAATAATAATTTTAACTTCATGTGGGATGGATCAATGATCTGGAGCGAGGAGGATAGCTTCAGTACCTACGACTGGCCCTTGGGTGGCGTGTGCTTGCACTAGATAGGATCCTTAACGTGTTTCCAGATAGCACACCCCGTCGAGGGAGCAGGGCACCCCCCTCTCGTGCGCATCGCGCGCAAGATCCACTTCTATTCCAGACGCTGGACAAAAACCTTTACAAAATGCAAGCCAGCTCACTTGCCCTGGTACTTTCGACCTTGTAACAAAATCACGGAATTGGATGATATAAAAGGGAAGATTGATAAATATGTGGCATAAAAATATCTATCCCGGGATCCACCTAATTAATCAGGAGAAACAACGAGAAAACCTAACACCAGGATGGCAAGCCCAAAGGAAATTTGACCCAGGATCTCCCCAATTCGTGTCTCAACCTTCATATGCAATCCTGTCAGTGAATTCTTTTACGAGCGTAGGTCCATAAGTTTACGTTCTCGCCGATAAGGATTATCGCCTTAACAAAAGTCTTACCTGGTGTCATACCCTTATTTGTGAAGTAAATAATTGCAACTGTAGCTTCCGCTCCCTGAATTCAGTTGTTCAGATAGAGTTGCATAAAGAAGGCTATGTGTAGAAGATTGTGACACGCTCACAATGGAGTTTCCAGCTGTTCTTAAGTTCTTCATAAAAGAAGGGCTTACTCCAAATGAAATTAAAAAGCGATTGGACGGTGTATATGGGGAAGCATCATCCCTCACATTCTAGCATAAAAAATGGCTAAAACGTTTCGAATGGGTCTAGAAAGCATTGAAGACGAAGAGTGTGCAGGTAGGCCCTTGGGGGTGCTCATTCCTGAAAACATCGCTCTTATGGATGGAGAAATTATGAAGGACCGGCGGCTCGAAGTTACGGAAATAGCAGCAAGGTTAGGTCCTTAGAATTATTCATGAAGATTTAAACATAAATAAGGTTAGTGCAAGATGGGTGCCTAGATCTCTTTCCTCAGTCCAAAAGCAGCAACGATCCATCTGTTGTCACGCATTTTTGGAACTCTGTCGTGGCAATAAGAGAGAAGTTGTGCAAACCATTGTTACAGGAGATGAAATTATGGGCCTGTACCTATGATCCCTTGTCCAAAAGAAAATCAATGGAGTGGCAGGCGTAAACCTGGTGAAGCACCGCCTCTAAAGAGCAAGATCACTCAGTCAACCAACAAGATCATGGCCACAATCTTTTGAAACTGTGAAGGAATACTCTTCATTGACTTCAAGGAGAGGAACAGCACAGTAAATGGGGAGTACTATACTGGCATACTGCACAGACTACGTGTTTCCATCAAACAAAAAAGGCCGGAAAGCTGAGTGGTGGTGTGCGCGTTCTTCACGACAACGCGCCCCTGTGCACACAGCTCTTGTTGCAAAGGAAGCTGTGAAGAATATAGTTGTAAGAAAATCGATCATCCACCCTACAGCCCACATCTAGCTCCCAGTGACTATTTCCTCTTCTATGATCTCAAGAAGGAACTTCGAGAAAGGAAATTTAAGTGTGACGAAGAGGTGATGGATGCTGTTTATGCCCATTTTACAAACAAACTTCTTACTTTTGGGGGAAGGGGGTTTGAAATGTTAATTCAAAGATGTGTGAAGTGTATTATAATAAAAGGCAATTAGATTGAAAATTGCAAGATAGTTTTTGTCATTATCATACTTAGAAAATGGTTAGGCCGGAAACTTATGGACCTATCCTGGTATGTATAATTGAGTCCTTAGTGAATTGTTTCCAATTTAGGATAAAAATTGACTGAGGGCTGTTCATTGGTTTTACAGACATAATTTTTGGTCCCAAAATTCAACTTTAAAATATTTTTGCACTAGTTTCATTGTTCCCACTTCCGGTTCCCGTCTGAGAGAGATATGCAAGTTCAGACACGGTCGTTTTCACAAGTGACAAGCGACGTACAATAACTTTGAAATTCTGTGTTCATCTCAACAAATTCTTCTGTTGAGACTTGTGGATCTCCAAGATAGTCTAAGATGTTCAAAGAGGGGAGGCATTCATTCATGCTCCAGTTTGTGCTCTTAGGGAAGTAAGCATTAACACCGCTGCTTTCATTGTGAGAGAGGATCGTCGAGTAACAATAACAACTGTTTCATAATTTCTGAAAATATTACTGGGTGCCATCCACACTTTGATAATGAAAATTTGCACATGAAACGTTGAAGTTGAAGATGGTGTTTCTTTTATCCTGAGAGCAAATACCGAACGTCTATGCGGAAATCTGCACCAAAAAAGCAAAAGTGGTTACTTCACCTGGGAAAGCTTGTTTTTTTTTTTTTTTTTTTTTTTTTTTTTTTTTTTTTTTTAAGATTCAAGAAATGATTTATCAGCATGTCGTACCTGCATATACAGCTGTAACTCAGAAATAAAATAGAAATGCCCTCAAAACTCTGCAATACGAAAGACAACAAACTGGATGCTATACCAGGTAATATACTGGCGCACATTGCAATTATTGTTGCCAAAATAGCTCACAAAAGCTAATGTGAAGTGTGTATCTCACCCTCCCTATAGTCCAGAGTTAGCTACGTGTGACTTTTTCCTTTTTCCACAAATCGAAGGAACACTTCCATAATCAGAAGCAGTGATGAAGGCTGCACAGACGATTCTGAAGGAATCTATCAAATATTGGTTTCAGCATGTCCTTGAAGACTGGTGACAGGTGCATTGCACCCGGGAAGCTACTTTGAGACAGATCATCAAATTTATGAGGTTCAGTATAGGTTGTTGTCAAAAAATATCGTCATCCTTTGTTGAACAGCCCTCTTAAATTTAATTTCAATTGTCAATAAGAACATGTTACAAGAAAAGCGCACTTATTTTCCTTCAGTTCTCTTTATTTCAAAATGTATTTCAAGAAAGTAATTAAAATGTCTGCATCAAATTATTTTTTTAAAAAAAATTGGTTGACTCTTGCGAATAAAACTGTTGTTTGTATAGCCAACAATGAAAAAAATAAGTATAAATTTTTTTAGATAAAGTTTATATTTTTGTGATTAAAAAGTTTTAGATCATAAAGCAGCTGTAAGGGGGACGCACTACTTCAAAATAGAAATTTTTTTTGCAGTTTCCATCAGTTTATTAATCTCAACGCCTTTAGAAGTGCAGTCTGTTTCAGCATGGTTATCCTGAATTTGCTGATGGCCCATGTAGAGACAGAGAAACGTTGAAGAGTGACAAAGAATATTGATTGTAACAACTTTCCCATGCTAGGACCACTACGTGATTTACAGCACGTATCGCAGTGAGCGATTCCAGTAACAAGGCTTAGCGCTAAAATGGCCTCATTCCCATTTTGACAGTGATGTTTATTTCTCCGAATGTCCGGTGTTCCTCTAAGTTCTTTGCGAAGACCGTTGCTGTTTTTAGAGGAGGGCAATATAGCGGCAGTGCACGACTGTGTGGTCAGCATAATGGATCCTCGCTAGTATATGGTAGATCTGTCAAAAGTAGATTAATTCTATGCACTTCTTGGATGGAAAACGAACTGGAGAAAAATCAAAAACGCTGTCAAGACACAGTGCCGGATGAGCGGATTATCTATGAGACATGAGTACGGCAGGAAGTTCATGGACCATGGAGCACATGGACTCACACGTCTTTCGCAAGGAGATACTAGAATGATGCCTCTATTTCTCACAAATTTTTGACATCTGCTTTATTACTTATCGAAATTTCTAAGCACTAAAACCAGAATGAAGCGAAACGAAGTTATGTTGGTGCCGCGCAGTAAACAACAGTTGGGAGGAATGCGCTACAAACGACCATCTCCCCTTAAGCCAGCCAATCTGTCACTTACTTGCCGGGGCGGCTGTTTTGTGTTCTTGCTTTGTTTGTATTGATCTAGTAGTTTGATGTTAAGTGCCTAAGAATTCCGATGTCTAACCATTTCAATTGGTAAATTGAATCATTCTCTTGACGGAGTAATTTTCACTTCGTCTAAGGTGTGTGGGTTTGTCCTGCACATTGTATATGTTAATTTCCTAGAGATAATAGTCAACAGGGTACCTAATATTGTTATGATGACTAAAGATGACATTTTTGCATAGAAATTTATTGTGCACATACAGTAAGTGCATATTTGAAGTTTTATTATTTTGCGGGGTCAGATAAAAAAGGTTAACCAGTGATGGCATCAGATCGACTTCACATCGATTTGCAATTTATAAAGACGCACTACAAGTCCATAAAGGTGGAAGGAAGCCTTTCTGGAGTTTGAGGGACTAAGAGCAAGAAGTATGGAAGTTCAGGGCGGTTTTCTGGGGGGAGGGAGGGAGGGAGTGAACTTATTGCAGTGAAAACTAGAAAAAATTATGACTGATTGCTTTATAAGCATGTTAACTAATGTTGAAAAACAGAAAAACTTATAAACAATAAAACTAATTTGAAGTTCCTTTGATTTCTTAAATTAAAAACAATTAGAAAACAAATTTAAGCTGACTACTTAGTTAAATACGACTAAAATCGGATTGTTTCCTAATGCATAAATTCTGCTGTCTGTATTGCCGCAGTATACGGCTTGGGTATTTCTCGAGATCGAATTCTGAGTGCGCATGTCACCATGTTCACTGTTACTACCTGTATTCTCCTACAGATGGCTCTGCACAACAAAGGACGGCATAATTGATGTAATGAAAACATTTATTACTATTATTGTAATAAATTAAGCTACAATGAGAGATAAGTATGCTAGAATAATCCTAATAATAATTATAGTCGAGTGTAAGCGTTTCAAAATATTTAGTATTGACGCTAAAAGTGTAAATCACCAGGCTGGTGGCGATTGACTATTATGTTGGTAATACGCACTCTTGGGAATTAAGCCTGCGACAATTTTCTAGTTGCGGCAGTAACACAACATTTGCTATTGAAACGAATTCCTCTTAATGTTTCTGAACCAAATTATCACAAGTAATATCACGACAGGGTCTGAGGTTACCGATAAATTCTTGAACGTGGTGAGTGAATTTTTGCGACAAATGCATGCTGATTGCGAGTAATGCCAATAGAAAAGAGTAAAACACAGGCTTAGGATTATTTCATGAATTGACGATATATATTTGAAATTAGCGCACAGAATATTAACACTTGTTATAATTATGTATGACTATTGTATTCAGATACCGTGAGACTGAAATGGACAAAAGTCGACTATTACAATCGCTACCGTTCGATTTTATAATACCAACTGAGGGACAAAAAAAAAAAAAGATAACATACAGCATCCCTACTTTTCTTTGTATTCTGTGGTTTGGAATTCCTAATCATAAGGTCGATTTGCACATTTTACGCATCACGTAAACGCTTTGAAGAACCCTCCATTTTGCGTTATGATTGTCGATTGTTCATGCTTTTGTTGCTATCAATAGCTCCCCACCGCCTCTAGCAAAAGTGACCAGTGATGCGTGTTCAGGAATTAGGTATACAGTTGGCTACAACGATCACAAGACAAATGGACGTCGCGTGATAAAACGGATTTGATACTTTTTTCGATAATTTCACTGCGATATTCCGGCAGTGATTGGTCAAAATTCAAAATGTTGTTTTGTTTCATTGATCGATTTCAAGATGACGTCACAGGAATGAAATAATCAAGTTCGTCCTTTTCACTACTAGAAAATATTAAAAGAACTGAAAAAATAATATTTACTGATACTAAACAAATCTCGTAATCCTTTATTATTATTATTATTATTATTATTATTATTATTATTATTATTATTATTATTATTGCCATCTTTTTTTTTCTTTCCCTTCCCTTCCGCCATGTTCCCCAGGCCGTTCGAATGTGGTAAACTGCTGCAAAGAAAATGAATGCAGAAAAATTAACAAATGAAGGTGGTATATGTGCAGTGAAATTTGCACTAGGATTAATTGCTTATTTTATATAGTAATTTTCCAGAACACCACTCTATCTCTTTACGATATTCTTCTCTCCCACCCCCTACTTGATTATTGAGTGATGGTATCTAATGGTAAAGCCACTGTAATGCGCGGAAAACAAAATATATGTTCTTCAGAGTTGTCATTTATGGTAAATATAAAACTAGGCTACGCTCGCCAACTTCTAAACTTAATTTTGTTTTATAACAGAAGCATTATAATTAAAAAACGTTATTATGCTTTCTCATCTAAATATATTATAGGAATTTAGAGTAAAAAGAAATAACAGTAACGCTTAAAAATGCTTAATCGTCATTCAGAAACCACCCATAAAAAGTGAAAACTGAAAACCAGATTAAAAAACAAAATTTACTTACCTTATTTAATATTTTTACATACAATATAAAATCCGTAAATTATAAAAATTGAAAATAAAAAATGTATTTTCATTACGATTAGTTTTAATTAACAAACGCGAACTTCCACATTTACAGATAATTTCTAAACACAATTTAGCTGCAGTGATAAAGCGCCATCGAATGGATTCATGGAGAACAGCAGCCTACTCAGAGACTGATTTTAGGAACACGAACATCAAAAGTTCCGACACAAGCTGTCTGCGTGGTATTACTAAGCACGACAAACAAATGAATGTAATTTCGTTAACATATTTCGCAACGTTTCATAACAGTAAATGACGCCATAGAACAAAGGAGCAGCCCAAACAGTGGGTGGCAACAGGTGAAAGTGCACCAAAGAAAGCAACAAAAAATCCATCAGCATGAAAATCACGATAATGCGTTCATACACGTCTGGGATTATTGCCGTTACCAAGTGCTTCCACATCCGCCATACTCGCCAGATTTGGCTCCCAGCAATTATATTCACGTTAAACGACGAGGCTGAAGCTGAGACAGGCGTTTGTTTTTTACAGTTGACTATGTAGAAAAATATTTATCTTAAACCTTGTGTTTTCTTGGTCAGACCGAGAATTTTTAGAAAATCACTGACGTCGTCACTTTGAGAGAACTAATCGTGTTCCAGAACTTGCAGCAACGCGTATAAATGCACTTCTTTGTGAGAGGAGACCATTTTCAGCTTATGATATGCCCAGATCCTGTTTTGAATCGTTGAAGGTATGTACGTACAAATTTAGGAGCCTTTATCTAAGTAACACACGTTTTTATAGACAATAGTTTGGGGCCTCTAGCAAGAGAATCGCCCTGTATATGTAGACATTGTCATATGTTTTATCTAAAGAAAATTTAACAGAGCAACTCTAGTAGTCATTTCCAGCAGGTCTGAGGAGCGATACTGGGTGAAGTAGGTAATGCATTTGATGACCCCAGTTCGTATTTGGAAAGTAGCTCGCTGTTCTGAAAAGGTAAAAGATCGCAAGAACGTCAAAGCGGCAACATCAGGATTTCCTTAGCCTCTGGTATAGCACGCGGTGTTTTTCTTTTTCTACTCGTTTACAAAGGTGAGCTTAGAGACTGACGCCTCTTTGGACACCTCGGCACTGCGGTGGGCGGGTCGGGTCAGTACGGCACTCGTAAGCGTGAAATTTAGTCCCGCGATCTTGATTCCAGATTGTGTAGACTGGCAATCGCTTCCCCGTCCTGCCTCAATACTATCTTCATCATCATAATAACGTGTCTCCATATATATACATGATAGCTCAGGGGGGAGTTGGGAATTTCGTGATACACGTCAAGGCTGTTTGTTCCTTTGTTCCCCCGTATCGGCCAGCCAGAACATCGTGGCAATTTTAGCGGTTTGCGTCAGTAGTGTTGTTAGGTTAAATAAGCTTCAGGGTGGTAGAGGTGAAAAAAGGATGTGCTTTGCACGAAAGAACACCTGTGTGCACCCAATTAGCAAAATGGCTACGTTGTAACGCCATTACGTCAACATGCTTGTTATATGTGTAGGCAGTAAGTAATGTTATTTAAATGAGTACGTGTTTTGTACGAAATTTATGTGTAATACAACTACTTTACTCTATTATCTGAATTGATGATGTAGATACACATTTATTTTGTAGTAAAACGACCTTTTCGAAAAACAGTGAGGTTATATATGAATGAAATCCTGTTTAGTAGTTTTTACTACTGAGGCATCACAGACGATAGACACTGATGATAGATGAGATGAAATGATATACTGGAAAAGCATTTTTCTTTTATTTTTCTTTAGGAAGGAAACGTTCCAGGCCTAAGTTTTAGGATACCTCCCCAGCATTTGCCATTTATGAGAACCGAGAAAAACCTGGAAAATACCTCAGGCAGGGAGGACGGTCCTGGGAGATTCGAACCCCAGACCTTCTGCTCACGAGTGCGAGCCACCACCTGTGGCGGTTACAGTGAGGTTATTTGAGTTGCGGGCCGCCTGAAGTACTGTACTGAATAAGTACAACTGGAAAAGGGGAGATGGAGTCACAGCACGTAAAGTTAGTATTTACATTTTTTACTCAAAGCATAAAATGATAGTGTATTAAAAACTGATGATAGTAATAAACACTTTTTTTTTTTATCGAGGGATCCTATATCTAGCAACTTTTAAACAAGTTGAACGGTTTGTCTACCCGAAACACGAACGTCAGGATATTTTCTTGCCAAACACCTTAGCACTTCTGTACAAAAATCCGTTTCTATATATGTACCGTATATGAAAACTCTCCTACAATAGTGACATAACTAATGAAGAACAATTGGCACACTATTTACACAAAATGAAAGCACCGAGCAACACACGAACGCAGAACCACTCAATGACAAAGTCTTCTTCAAACGAATAACAAGTGCTATCTGCACATGCATTATACAACCTTGACGATTCACTTCTCCCAGTACGTAGCTATTCTTTACCGGCCCGTTAATCAAACAATACAAAACAAAATGAGTTTTTAACATAATCGCCATATACTTAAAGGCGCTCCGCCTTTGTTCTGGCATAGAAGCATTTTTGATGTGTTGATTACAGAATTCCTGAAATGATGAAATAACAATATTGTCGTTCACAAATATTGTACACCGGATATTTTCTTCCGATTTTTAAAATATATAGAAATAAATTGGGGTCCGGTGGATATGTCTTCAATTCGAATCCAGCATCACGAGTTGCATTCAAGGAAATGAGTCTTTTGTGTCCCTGCATGTTGTCCTGGTGAAATAGAATATCACACAAGTTTCCTTTTCTTTTCTCTTTACTGCATTCTGGTAATACTGGTCCTGCTTTTGTGACAAAAATTATGAACATTTCCGCAGCATCTTAAAGAGTAGTCATAATAGAGCCTACAGAATAATAGACTTGCTGATGGATTTCCTCGATATCGCCATCGTCTGTAGATTGTGGACTGAATACTATACGTGTAAACTCTTTGACAAAAAAATGAGCAAATGATTCTACGTGTTAATCGGAGAACTTCGGGGACTCTCGTAAACAATGTATATTTGCAACGTGCATGCAGCGACTGCACACTATATTGGGCGCTTTGCTTGTAAACTTATCATAAGCATCCGGAAAGAGAACATTAGGATAGAATAGCAGTAGCCGAGCGGTTTAGAAGCATTGCTCCTGCGTAAGCCTATTCGTTCAAATCCCACGCAACATTTTTGTGTTATTTGTTATTATTTATCTTATAAGTACATATCTGACACCATGTTCCCTTAATAGCATATTATATTTTAACGTATCATTTGAGTTTTATGGCATCATCCACGCACACACAAAAACGTAATCACAAACTCACATATTCTTTATAAATAGTTAAACAAATACATGAATAGAAACATTTATCTTCTAAAGTGAAAACACACAGAAATAAACACAACTTAATATCGGGTGTATGAACCCTCAACATGTATAATTAACCTCAATCTTCGGGACATAGATGACATCAGATTTCTACAGTAATGGGGACTAGAGGATAGAATATAATAGTATTATAATTATTATATAATATGCTAACGTTAAAGTTTACTATGTATGGGAAATAATATTGCTAAACTAATTTGTCATGATATGTTACAAAAGTTTATTAAAAAAGAGGTGTTTCATACCAAAAGGTAAACCTGCGGCCTTAACCAAGGTTTCAGACACAGAGATACCTGAACACACACACTAGTTAGCGTCTTTAATGCATACCATGCAACACAACTGCTTGGATGCCTTGTTAACCGCGCGCTGTATCGAGCAGGTCTAAAAGAATTTTGCGTACAAGAGATAACTCGTGTTTTGTCAACAGGAGGTACGTTTGTAGGGATGAATGGAATAAATTAATGATTGCGCAAATGAGCTCTGATTCCATGGAACCTTAAAGTTATCTGGCATTCACTTCTCAGAGTATGAAAAAAATTCGAAAAAAAGCTTAGCAATACAACTTAACTTGACTGAGATTCGAACCTAGGATCTTTGAAGTATAGTAGTGAACGCTACCGCTAGACCATGAAAGCGTTTTCTATAATTTTAATTTTACGTTCATCCAATTTACTATATTCACTGAATTGTCTTTTCTTCAGTCATTTTTATAAATTTGTTGTACTAACACAGTTTAATTGGTAATCGAAAGATTCTAAAACAGTCAGCATTTCGAGAATGTGCAACCTTAGTTCCAAAGTATATACGAGGGTAGTTTATAAAAACTATATTTCACTTTTCAATATAGTTACCTTTTATTGCAATGTACCTTTCACATCTTTCAATTAACATGTAAATCTTGTCTTCAAAAATTGTCTGAAATATTGTATGCAAAAAGGGCGTAAACATCATCCATCACTTTTTCGTCGCACTTAAATTTCCTTCCTCAAAGGTCCTTCTTGAGTTTTGAAAAGAGGACACAGTCACCGGGAGCTAGATCTGGGCCGTAGGGTGAATGGTCGATCTCCTGGAAGCCACATTTCTTCATACCTTCCTTTGCAACAAGAGCTGTGTGCATAGCCGCGTTGTCGTGAAGCAGACGCACACCAGCACTAAGCTTTCCTTGCCTTTTCTCTTTGATGGAAGCACGTAGTCTGTGTAGTAGGTCAGCACAGTACTCCCCATTTACTGTGACGTTCCTATCCTTGAAGTCAATGAAGAGTATTCCTTCATAGTCCCAAAAGATTGTGGCCATGATCTTTTTGGTTGACTGAGTGGCCTTGGCCTTTAGAGGGGGTGCTTCGCCAGGTTTGCGCTACTCCATTGATTCTCTTTTGGACAAGGGATTATATTAGATGATCATAGTTTCATCTCCTGTAACAATGGTATGTAGAACTTCTCTCTCGTTACCACGGCAAAGCTCCAAAAATGCCTGACAACGACGACTCGTTGCTCCTTTTGGAAGGAAAAGTCTAGGCACCCAACTTGCACTAGCCTTATTCATTCTCATTTAAGTGTTTATGAATAATTTGAGGGACTGTTGTTTTAGAAAAAACCAACCTTGCTGCTATTTCTGTAACTTTGAGCCGCCGGTCTTCCACGATTTCCTTCCACAAGAGCTAGCGATGTTTTCAGGAGTGAGCACCTTCAAGGGTCGACCTGCATGCTTTTTCTCTTCAGTGCTTTCTCGACCTATTCGAAAAAGTTTGGCCATTCTTTTACAGTATAATATGAGGGAGATGCTTCCCCATATACACCGTTCAATCGCTGTTTAATTTCATTTGGAATAAGTTCTTCTTTTGTGAAGATTTTATTATGAGCTCGATACTCCATTTTGAACATGTCACAATCTAATACATATGCAACTATATCTGAACAACTGAACACAGCGGAGCGGAAGTTACAGATGCAATTATTTACTTAACAGGTAAGGTATGACACCAGATAAGGCTTTTGTGAAGGCGGTAACCCTTATCGGCGAGGCCGGAAGCTTATGGACCTACCCTCGTACATTTTGTTTATAACTTCTACGAGCAATTGCGGTAATACAGAAGCTGCATCGCGTAACGGTAGACAGAAGATCCGATTTCACTTTGCTTAAGTCAAGAAACAAATGTCATATAATTCCCGATAAAGATTTGAGAAAATTAAAAACTTTGGAATCTGGCTCTCATGGAACAGGATCACTTGATTGTCACATTTCGGTGTCGTGTCATGCGTGCTTTTGTTTGGAGTTCAGTAACCCAGCCCATAGATCAGTGACTCACCAAACGTCGAGAAATTTGAACCATGTAAGATAACCACTGCAACTTTCTTTAGTGTATGCAGCACTCCCCACTCAACTTCCTGCACTGAAGCGGTCTAGACCGCAGGCCCTTAGGCGTCTGTGGATTCGGGTGCACCGTGCATTTGAACTGTTGTCCCAAAGAACATTTGCACGGCAAGAAATGCTGAAAGTTAAACCGCGACAATCTGTAAATAAATAATTACTCTACGGCACTTTTCAAAAACATCCAAAAACATTAAAATGTCAATTTCACGTTATTGTCTTTGCTATACATTTTGATGTTATTGTATATTTCAGATCCAGAAGAAGCGGCGTATTGTAGCCAGGGTGCAGTGTCGCAACATTAAGAACGAGTGCCCGAAGCCCAGCTGTGACGAACCTGTACTTTATCCTGGACGCTGCTGCAAAGTCTGTCCTGGGGATATTGACAGTGAGTATACCAAAATCTATCTAAATTCCTCCACATCTCTCTCAAGAAGACACAAACACGCTGAGATCATAAGAGCTTTCGCACGAAAATTTGACTTTTTGTGTATGCTATGGTTCTTGGAGAGTTTTCAGGACATCCTTGCAGTTTTAAAGGAAGGACATGCTGATAAACCGTTCCTTGAATTTCGAAAAATAGAATGATTAAACTTTCCCGGTACAGGCAACTACTGTTGCCTTTTTGTGTGTATAGATGATGGACATTTTCACACAGAGCTTTGCTGTTTACACTCAGAATAGAAATATAGCTAAATTTCTTCAACAATGATTACTGTTGAAAGATACGCCATATCTTTCTGTAGCATAATCTTCAATACAAACAATCTTGCGCGCGAACCTCTTTTTGTTCGGGAACAAAAGAAATTTTCAGTTAGCAACAACTAAATGGTACCGAGTGAAATTTAGAATTTCTGCAAGTGTTTTTTATGATATTCGAGATACCCTGTCACAATAACAGCAGCGGTGTTAATGTTTTCTTCCGTTAGAGCACAAACTGGAGTCCTGGGTCCACCTTCCTCTGAAATTGATTGCTTCCTTTCTTTAAACATTTTAAACCAACTTCGCGCTCTGCTTTAGGACAAACTGCCCAAGGCCTCTTTTTTTTCTTCTTCTTTTTTTTAGATTGATTTATTTACGTACGCTCTTTAACTTCTCAGGTCATCAGCGTCCCATTATATTCAGGGCGTGAAACGGCCGACAAATTTTGCTCAGAGGCCTCTTCTTTCAGGCTTGAGGTTCTTTATCTACGACACGGGAACCACGGCTTTACTTCCCTCCCGAAGGAAGCCATACTTACGATTTTTACGCCGGAAAAAAATCCATCGATCCTGGCCGGGTTCGAACCCGCGACCTTGGGTTTAGAAGGCAAGTATGGGTACCACTACACCACCAGGACCGACCCAAGGCCTCTAGTAACATTACATAGGCCTCAGCTGAAGATTTATTGACAGCAAAATTTCAAAACAATCATATTTTTCGTTCGTGTCACCTCTATGTTGCTGTAGGCGAAATTGAATATGTCTCAACTTGTATATCTCTCATAAGCATTTTAGCGCGAGAAATTGAGCATGTAAAAATTATATTTTCTTTTTTAATTAAACAGCTCTCGCACATTTTAAAATTAAAACTTTATGCATAACGAGGTGCTATACAGTTTACGAGGGTAGGTCCATAAGTTTCCGGCGTCACCGATAAGGATTATCGCCTTCACAAAACATTTTTCAGTATCATATCTTAGTTAAGTAAATAATTGCAGCTGTAACTTCGCTCCGCTGTGTTCACTTGTTCAGATATAGTTGCATATGTATAGCAGATTGTGGCATGTTCAAAAGGAGTATCACGTTCTTATCAAGTTCTTCACAAAAGAAAGACTTTCTCCAAATGAAATTAAACAGAGATTGGACGGTGTATATGAGGAAGCATCCCCCTCATATTCTACCGTAAAATAATGCGACAAACTTTTTCGAATGGGTTGAGAAAGCATTGAAGACGAAGAGCGTGCAGGTCGGCCCTTGGAGGTGCTCACTTCTGAAAACATCGCTCTTGTGGAAGGAGAAATTATGGAAGACCGACGACTCGAAGTTACAGAAATAGCAGACAGGCTGGGCCTTTCTGAAACAACAAACCTTCCCTTTATTCATGAACATTTAAACATGAATAAGGTTAGTGCAAGATGGGTGCCTAGACTTCTTTCCTCAGTTCAAAAGCAACAACTAATCATTTGTTATGGCCATTTTTGGAGCTCTGTCTTGGCAACGAGAGAGAAGTTTTGCAAATCATTGTTACAGGAGATGTAACTGTGGTCCTCTACTATGATCCAAAAGAGAATCAATGGAGTGGCAGGCGTAAACCTGGCGAAGCACCGCCTCTAAAGGCCAAGGTCACTCAGTCAACCAAGAAGATCATGGCCACAATCTTTTGGAACTGTGAAGGAATACTCTTCATTGACTTCAAGAAGAGGAACACCACAGTAAATGGGGAGTACTATGCTGACTTACTGCACAGACTACGTGCTTCCATCAGAGAGAAAAGGGAAGGAAAATTGATTGGTGGTGTGCGCCTTCTCCACACAGCTCTTGTTCCAAAGGAAGCTGTGAAGAAATGTGGTTTCAAGGAGATCGACCATCCACCCTGCAGCTCCACATGAGCTTTAAAAAGACCTATTACTTACATTGCTATTTTAAGGGGTTCCCGAGCTATATTCTATAAACAAAATCAATAAAATACGATAATTTAGCGAGTGTTCACATGGAAATAGACCTATGGAAGTCATATTTTGTACGGAACAAAAAAGTCGTCTTTACGAAGGCTGTTTAAAAAGTAAAGGAGTGGTTCTAGAATAATCAAAATTTAGAATGATGTGTAATTATAGAGCAACATTTACACATTGTTTTTAATCTGTTGCAAATCCAGAGATTCAAGGGACAGTTCTTGAATTATTGAAGGGAGGAGGAAAATAAAACCACATTAATAGAATTGTAAAACACAGAGAAACATTTCCCTCTTTTTGGATAAAATACTTTTGTCTGCCCGGAAAATAGAATTGATATAAACGTTGAACTTGTATGGTGAAATGAATAAACTATCACATGGAACACTGGATTGCTGTGGAAGTGAAGACACTGTTTTCTTACGTCGAAGATGTAGGGTAATAAAATAGTATTTTTTAAAACGTATATGCCTCCTAAGATGTTAAAATGTTCGTAAATAAACAACCCCCCCCAAAAAAAAATCAAATCGTGTTTCTGAATTTAAACAGTGACCTAGAGTACCCCTTAATTCATCTCCAGCTGTTAACGTGAAGCACACAAGTAGCAGGAATAATACAGTTTTCCTTTTTTGAGTAATTTGGAGTAATACAACTTTCCTTTTTTGCGTAATTTCTTATCAGTCAACTGTACACTTCAGACATCAAACAGTTTATTGGGAAGTTAATTGAGCTACCGGCCGGCACTGCGTACTGAGAAAAGTCAGTAGTATAATACGTGTAATGCATGTGCAAGTAGTAGCTTGTAGTTTGTTTGAGAGAGGTCTTATGGGGAAGGATCGTGTTTTGCTCACTACATTCATTGTGCGTAAATTGTGTGCTAAATGTTTTTCGTTAGTTACACAATAGTTTTGAAGAACGGGTTTTTATGTACGATAAATGTGTGAAAACAGATTCATGCAGAGATCCTGGCAATGTGTTGTAGGGAGAGAAATTGTTCCCCAACTAAGAAGTTAGGAGAAACGGGTTGTCTCAATATCAAGAAAAATGTCCTATACCACCAAGTTCTTAAGGAAGAAAAGTTAGGTGAAATACAGAAATTTCTTACACAGATGCCAACAATTTACTGCCACTAAGGGGCATCATTTTCATTATCTCTTATAACATAAATTAGTGCTTACTAATAACAGTTTTAAATGTTTTATCATTTTATGCTTTCAAATACTAATACCAACTTTATATCTCTTCCTCCGGTTGCGACGGCTGTAGCAATTCAAGTAAAGTAACATTACTTTATTATAAAATATTCCCTACTCCCGTCCTGACTACTGTGTGCTGTAAAAGGCCTATCCTGCAGCTCTGTATTTACATCGAATATACATAGTGATTTATATAGATCGAACGCATTTCTTTTATTTGTTTCAATACGGGTGATGCCAGCGGCAACCTATTAAACCTTAAATATAGTAAGTATACCTAGGAGATCATTTACCTCTATAGAAAACGTTGAAAATGTGCTCTCTCCTGCATAAGGCATAACACAACACGGCGGTGCAAATACAGGTATATTGTCCATCACATGGTTCCATTTATGCGTCTATGCACAGAACTCGCGCTATTGGTCCGTCCAAAATCCACATGTCATTCATGAAGCACCTATGCCCCATTTAAAGTTAGGGTTTGATGCGCAATATCCACAACGAGAATAGTGGGACCAGTTTTTTTTTGATCAGACTGTGGACGCTGCAGAGTACCGCCCAGTTTGTTGAGCAACTGGACGATGTAGAGGTCAGTCATGGACATTTTCAACAAGATGACGCTACATGCCATACATCAAACCAATCCATGGCGCTAATTAGCTATCGGATAATCTGCAAGAACCTGTGGCCACCGAGATCTCCTGATTTGACTATACCGGACTTCTTCCTATGGGGTTACTTAAATGACAACGTTTACGTCACATGTTCCCAGACATTGGACGGTCTGAAGCACATCATTACACAGGAGATTAACGGTACTCGCAACAAAACCCTCCAACGAACGGTCAGTAATATGGAACGACGTGGTGAGTTTTGCCATGTGCAGGCGGGAGGGCATTTTTAACATTTTCCATAGAGGTTAATAATCTCCCAAATATACTGTATATTTAAAATATAATAAATTGTGGCTGGCATCATTCTTTTTGTAATAAATAAAGAAAGAAATGTGGCAGTTCTACATAAATCACTCTGTAATATGTTGCATTCCTTGATTAGTAACACCTTGTCCTAGGTCTTATTATTTTAGCATAGATTTAATTACGATGCATAAATTTATTCATTTATAGTCATTGCGACTTTGTAAAAGTAATTGCTTTTCTATACTCCTATGTGGTAATGAATGGTGGACGCGTCAGATAAATCAAATGAAATTAATCGATCAAAAATTAAATAATAGTGTCTCCATTTTGCGACCGGATACATATGTTTGCGTCAGAAAATAAGTTTTGACTTAAGACAAGATTTGAAGGAGAAACAATTGTAAATAAAATATAAAAAAATAAGAATATGTTGCAAAAATCTTGCCAACTTTTAAATATAGAAGTTTCCTTCCAGTGAAGCTAAGAGAAAAAATAAATTGATGAAGATGGGGATGATGATAAAATTTGAGTATTTAAGCTCCATACTTAGCAATCGGCCCATTCTTTGCCCAGAAGAGAGAACTGCATAAGTTCTTCGGTACATTGTTTTATGTCCTATGCTGCGCTGTTTTGAGCACCTGCTTTTCCCCCCGTCGTTATCCTGTAGTGTTTTATACTAACCGAAAGGAATTTTCCGCAAAGTAAACGTGAAGCGGATTATAATCGGTGTTCAAGATACCACAGTCAAGTCTCGTGACAGCGACGCCGGCGTCAGTACAGTTTGGCCGAGACTTTGCCAAATGGGCAGTAGAGCGTGATAGAAGGTCACCGCAAGTCTAGCATCCGTCCGGAAGTCTGTCCCGCTCACATTCCTGTCCCACTTGGCGCTCAGGTCGTCCACGTTACTCCATGAACCCTACAATCTTATATGTGCTTTCACTTGCAGGTTAAATAAAGAGATAAATTCTATGGCAGTATAGATTTCAATACTTATAAACTACCGAGGAAGTAAAGAAAACAAATTAATGAAAGTGCAGGTTACTAGATGAATACTGAAATGTAAGAACGAAAGGTATCTTTGTCTATCCAACGCTAATACAGAATTGATCAATAATTCTCCTGTAAAATGTTGGCGAATCACTGATCTGTGGACTGATGAAATAATAGTTATTTTTATCACTAGTATATACTATTGGTAATTGTGGTACGAGTGTTCAATACCACTTATTGAATATTTTTAAACAGTATTAAAAACTTGAAAAAAAAAATGTGAGGTTATGATGTATTATGTTGCATATTTCTTAGTAGTCGTTTCTATGACGATGCTATTTTGTTTTTGTTTTGAAGAACTCAAATGGAAATGGATGCATATTCTGCAATGTTTGTTATTAAAAATATGAATAAAACTCTAGAGGTCCTAGACAGTGAGAAACTCTTAAAGGGATTCTGCGGTAAAGGAAGATTTGAGACCCGCTGAATTACAACATCTATGCAGTTACATTTTAAGGAAACCAACCTGATAAACCAAAACTTCTACAATTCTTGACCAATGCACATTCTATTATTTTACCATACATTAATATTGTTCTTGAAGTGCAGTTTTCAAATTTTTGAAGCAAAACTTGAAAATTTGTGTTCCAGATACATAATAGAAACAAAATATGTGCATAATTTTTATTTTAGTAAAGTATTATTTAGGTAAAAAAATCACTTTTACTTTGTAGCATTTTGTTATAATTGAAATATAAATAGAATATTACATGGATAAATATATATTTTTCTTTATATATTTAAATTTTCTTGTAGTTACTTTTATGTATCTAAGACTCCAGAGCCTTTGCTGAAAATTTCAAGTTGATGGCGAAATTTAGCACTTCAAGGGAACATTTGAATTTCCATAGATGCAAAGTAAGACTTTTGAGAAACGACTTCGCGTGGCATATCTTTAAAGTATAAGTAGGACAGAATAGCTCCGTTTTGTGATTCTAAAAGAAATGAACTTAATAAATCTGCAACAAACAAAACATAGATTTTGGGTCATTTTTAACATTTTACAAGTCAGTCCCTTAGAGACAAAAAAACGTAAATGGGGTACACTGAAATATCGTAGGTAAGTTGCCATATCAAGAAAATAAAGTTAAACTGCACAGTTTTAAGAAATTGCTGCAAATGGCTACTCTAGCTGCAAGACACGCCGACCTGGGTTGCTGAGCCCGTTAAAGCACAGACTGCAGAACAGGAAGGACGATCATCCCTGATTATAATTTTTCTACGTTTTCCTCAATTCTCATTAATACCGAATGCAGAGAAGGTGCCTACTCCAAACTTTAGGTCTGAGATGTTTCCTTCCCTTCCCAAAACTTTTCCAATTTATAATTTTATATCATCAGTATTTGCTGCCTTTGATGCCGTAGTGAAAAGGGGCATAAATTATAACAAAAAATTAATAAAGAAAGCAAGATTTATTAATTAGAGCTATTTAAATACATAAAGAATTTGACGATAGACAAATTGGAAAACTAGCAAAACAATAGAATTGCAACTTTATTAACATTTGAATTCCTATTGCAGTATTATGTAACCATGTAAATTTTGTAGATGTGATAACGCGGCTGAAAGGTATCGTTTTATTCGATCACTAAAATCACGAGACATTCTGATAGGACGTTTAAACTTATTATTTTCTGAATTGCAATTCCTTCAATGTAGAATATCTAGGTACAACATTTTACCTCAGTGACTCTGGGTTGCATATATCAATTTACTTATCTAAGATCGCTTGTTGTTCCTCATTAACATCCCATCTTTACGATAATTGATACAAAAGAGAAAGCATAATGCCCGCATTTAAACAGGAAAGGTTTCAACGTTTAATCCTTAAAAAATGTAAAATTTAAGTACTGTAAAAACATTAACACTAAAAATGTATTTCCAAATATCTGCTTATATTTGTAAACTTGTTTTTATAATACTACTTCAGAAATTAACTGCCATAATATTACATTTTTTCGTAAGACATGCATTTTGCAAACGTGGGAAAAGATCCGTTTGGATTGGTAGGGACGGAGGAAAAATTTTCGGTACTTACTTTCCCAGTGAGGTACCTCAGGAAGGAATGAATTAAGTGAGGGAGACAGGGTGGCCAGCATCCACGGGCGGTGATGCATTGCTAAAAGTTTTATTCCTGCTTTAATTGTTTGTTTTAGCTTTAATTTGACGGACATAGACGGGATTCGTAATAATGTTTGCAGATAGATCACCCCAACGCCGACGGAGTGCCTCTCCGAGGAATTAAAGCCTCTCAGAGAGGTATTTTCACACCAGACGAATCACCGCCATATCGCACATAGCATCAGCCCCCTCAGTCTGGCACTTTCGATCCTGTGACAGAATAAACGATAACAAAGTATGTAAAATGGGAGAACGGAAATTTCGTGAAAAAGAAATATCCGACTAAATCTGACCCAAAGTCAGAATGGCCGGCACCCAAGGGATTTGAACCCGGTGTCTCCAGAATGAGAGTACATCATTACTGCCTGTGCCACCCTGCACTGTAAACAGGTTACCTTAGCATTATAGGTTAACACATTATTACATCTTACTGCATGTTTAAATAGGCTCTTTACCATTGAAATAGCGGAAAGGTTGGTTGGAGGCGTACAAAAGCAGGCAGGCATTAGGGAAGTTTGCAAACGGTACGAAGTAACAGAGCACAAGAACGTCTCCAAGAAGTGGCAGAAAATCAAAACCTCTTAAGACTGCCGCGGAATCTGACTTTTTTTGTTATCTCCTTACAAGATCGCCGACGTACTGCAAAAGATGTAAATATCATCTCGAGACTTAAAACTGGTGCCCACTATTTGTGAAGTGTTGTCAGCGGAACATCTTCCAGCAGGATAACACAAAGTGTCAGATCGCTCAAATCAATCTAAAATGATTCAGGGGTGTTATGTTACTAGCCTCCCTTGGTTAGGGACAGACCTCAACCCAATTGAAAACTTGTGGTCAAGGCTGAGAGATTTGGTGTCCCGTCGGAATCTCAGTAACAAGAGGGAACTGTTAGAGGCCATCATCCAGTCGTGGTTTAGAGTGATAACACAAACTTTTCAATGTTTGGTGGACTCATTGCCACGAAGAATCGAGACAGTAATCAAATCAAAAGAATATCGAACAAAATATAAACACAAAGCAAATACAATAACCTATATGAATGTGTTCAAAAGGTACTATATACAGCTGTAGTTTTTTTATATGTAGTAATTATAATTTAGTTTGCTCAATTTTGAAACATTGAAAATTAAGATATGTTTCTCTAGTTTTCCTGAAAATTTCGACTTGATAAAAGCGTGAATTTCAATTAGAATAAAAAGTTTAATTTAATGTTTAACAAACTTTTCTAAAGTGTCCAGAATTAATTTCAGTTCTGTAATTTCACACTTTTACCTACTTGCACGAGTTTGGTCTGTACACATTAATGTCACCTCCACACTGGAGTAATTATTGTGCTCGTCTGAAGCAGGGCTACAGCCATGGGGTCTGGGGTTCGAATCCCGCTAGGACCGTTCTCCCTGGCTGAGGTTTTTTTCCAGGTTTTCCACAGTCCTATTAATGGCAAATGCCGGAGAGTTACCCTAAACTTAGGCCTGGAACGATTCCTTCATTAAAAAAATAAATCCTTTCCCAATATATCATTTCATCTATGTATCATCAGTGTCCATCGCCTGTGGCGCCTCAGTAGTAAAAACGGGCGCTAAACACTATTCATTATGAAGCAGGAAACAAAGAAACTACAAATAATAATCATACAGATCAACAATGCAATGAAATATGCTGCAACTTAAATATGTTCTGCAGCTGTAAAGCTTGGCAAATGGTGGCTGTTAAACAAGTAAAACAATCATACTGCAATTTCCTCTTATCTTACTTAAGGATAAAGCGCAGCCGCCAGAGTTGGCAACACTGAAATAAATTGCAGCTGTGCCGTACTTTACACAACATGCTATAGACATATTCATAATACAGAGCTACGCCATGATTAGAAGTTTGTCAAGAACAGACCATAATAGCCTGTTTGCTCCGAGGATATCGGGCCATATAATTACCTGCCTATGGAACACATGACATGTAAATTTCTTGGAAGAAAGAGACGAGGGCAAGGAAATTTCGATGGCAAGGACTTCCTAGTCTTTGTGCAGAATATTCTGTGCTCAAAGCTAAAGAAGTAATAAAAAAGTCGAGAAACGTGATTGTGTTTACTGAAAAGTACACCTTAATTCAGTTAAGCATTTACTATGATATTAAGTAACCAATCACGCTTATAGTTTACTTTGTATTTTAATTTCAAATTAGATTCAGGGTGTGGCACATCTTTCATTAAAATTTAATATCATTTTGAAGCCATAATGACCCCGAAATGATCTGTATAAATTAAAATATTATCGAAACAATAGCGGTGTTTATTTTGATACGATAAGTGTAGGCTATGTCGACAATTTCCATTTAACGGCAATAGGAGTGGTTACTACCATCGGCGTGCTTCTGTTGTTACAAGAGAATGGAAGCTTTCGACTTTATTTGAACGAAATGTCTTCTTCAAGAGACAGACGCATATGAACTTAATAACTCACGTTGCATTTACAGAATTAAAAAGTCCGTCCTGCAGGAACTGCGTAAACTAAGCGAATTCCTCACCTAGTTGAGTAACTTTAAAAAAGAATATAACGTCCAAATTATAACATTATTAATTAATTCATTAAATATATAAATTATGGTATTATTGTGTGGTATTAGGGAACAAAATTAGAATAATTGCAATCTGTAAGTATCACAAAAGAGAAACCACATTTTCAGAATTATTATTATTTATTTGTATATTTATTTATTAAGATTACATCACAAAATTAATGGTATACTATTGATGAAATTAAATATATGACCACTGATAAACAAAGTTATACTATGTGGGTATTTTAAAACATTTTTAAATGTAACCATTTTTATGAACTGGACCCTTTAAATCATCTTTACATTCACTAAAATACAGAAATAACAAAGTTTCGAGTTACATTGTGTATTTAAGATGTTCATATATTTAAATATGTTACCATTAAAAAGTTCAATGTACTAAGCAAATATACACAAAAACAATCCAAAGTTTCGTCGATTTTCAAATTTTAATCTAAATGGTATTGTAGTAAAAACATGTAATTCAAAGTTTTCCCAATGTTATTAAATAGCGCTCTTACATACAAATATAATTGTCAAATAAATAATAGAGTAATTTCACATTTGCTATCTTCACGACGATGCTTTTTGTTAAATATAAATATAAATGCAGTTTTTATATTGAACTGAGTTTTCCTCTCATTTTTAAAAAATAGAGAAAATTAAAAGCAAGAGCGCTTTTTAAGTTTCGGTTTTCAAGTTACCCCTTACTCAATAATGTTCTAATTTCCATAATTTTCAGAAATTGATTTTATTTTTTTAAATATAAACATATGCTGCGTTATAAATACAGTTTTTATGTTGAATTAAGTTATCCTTTTATTTTAAAACAACAATTTTAGAGAAAATTAAATGCAAAAACGCTTTTTAATTTTTGGTTCTCAAACAGAGTTTCATTGCAATATATTGACACTAGAGCTATTTTTAAATTTTGGGTTTCATATAGCCCCTCCCTTTTCTCATTGATTTTCATTGTCTATTTTTTTATTTAATTTCAGTGGCATAAACGGAGTTTCCTTTAAAAAATTGCGGCCTTAAATTTCGCTTTAACATTCATTTTTTCATTTATACCCCCATTCCTTATCAATTTATTTTAAAGAAATATACTTAGTTTCGTTGAGGATTTTTTTGGCCGCTAGAGCGATTTTTAACTTTTTTTTAAAAAAAATGCTTTAGGTTATCCCCACCCCCAATGGTCCAATTTTGCTGGCTAATGAACTCGACATTTGTTAATTGATGGATATATGCCGAGTTTTGTTAAGAAAATAACAAAAAGTGCGATTGCTAGTGCGTTAACGGACTTACAGGAGGAAGGAGTTCAAGGGTATAACCTCAATAGCTAAACTTACTTTTCATATACGCGATCAGAAAGTAACCGGACTTTTTACTTTTTTAAAATTGACCTACCTGCGTGTTACCGAGCTTCATCTTTCTCGAAGCAATCCCTTCCTCTTGATGCGCATTTTTGAGATGGAAAGATAATCTGTTTGCGAATTGTATCTTCGCAGTCAAATCTTTGTCCTTCAATCGCTAATTTCAGCTTTGGGGGGAAAAAATGTAAGGTGTTAAGTCACGCGGGGAAGGACATTGGTCTTTTTCGCGCAGACGTCTTTATCGTGTTGCAGGATCCGTGAATTGTTTCTCCACAGTTCTCCATTTGAAATTGAAGAAATGAAAATCTGCAAGGAAATGTGAGGATGTCCAAACAAGGTCCAACAAAGTATGAAACATTTGCTGCTACGAAAATGCTTGGGTAAAGATGAGAATTGTGTGTAGAAATGGCTTAAGAATTGTAGAATACTAGTGACAACGAATTTTGCTATTGTATTTTACTTGATACATAAAAATTTTACCTATGAAATTAAACATTTTCATTTTTGAGTGTAGCACAAACTAGCAACCTCCTAGAGGTTTGTAAGCTCACAGATTAACTGTTTAATCTCGTACTTTGATTTTATCAGAACTCAAAGAGGTCTATCTGAGTTTTGAATCATCCAATTTCCCTACGGCCCCATTCACATTGAAAATTAAACGTAAAGTAAACACGTAAAAGCTGCATGCTATGTATTGAAATGAAACCATTCACAATGATTCATGTAAATATAAAAATAAATGTACAATTAGACGCCAACTTATAAACTTGCTAGGTCGAAGGTTTTGCGTCTACGTCTAACTTAAACTTACGAAATCAATCAGAACCAATCAGATCTCTGTTTGTAGAGCTTTGTGATAGAGATAGCTGAAAATCAGTGGCTCTTTAGACAAAATGGCGTCAACGTACAGAAGATGAATTACATTAAAAGAAAGCTATCCGTGCTTATATTACTCCAAGCAAATTAGTTACAGCACTTTGCAAATGTATAAACGCTACCACCATCTGCTCAGAAGCAGCTATTTTCAATCAGCTGTTAGTTGATCTTCGCTTGTTCTTTTTTGTAATTGGCTAATACTTACGTTTGCATCTTTCATTGTGAATGCCTACATTTTTAAGTGTTACTTCTTATTTTATTAGTTTATGTTTAATTTTCATTGTGGATTGGGCCTCTTGGGGGAAAAATATTAAATGCAATATTTTTATTTTGTAATGGAACTGTCTGAGGGAGAATATTTTCTAAATCCCATGCGGAAGTGACGCTGGACATTAACAATGGGTCAAAAATCGACAATATTCAAGAGTATAAAATGTCTTCAAGCTACAAACACTGGCGCTTGGCCGCAACAACTGCAATTACTGAATGGCGCGTAGTAAAGAACAAAAATTTGAACGTTTCTCTATCCGCCCGCGTAACGGTAATACAAATAGAAAACCCATAAGAAATTCATAAAAAACGATTTTTTATTTATTTTGTGGAAACCTGTATTTAGCAAATTCTAGCTATATGAATCTAAGGGAGGATACAGTTTGGTACTCCAAGCGTCTTACTACGAAGTGTTTCTGCTTCTTAACGTTATCTTAATGCGTAATGTACACGTGATACTAGTTTCATTGTTATCACTTCCTTTTTCCACCTGTGAGAGCTGTGCAAATTGAGACATATTCACTTCCCCCTACAGCAAAATGGAGGTGACACGTGACGAACAATATGCTTCTCTGAAATTCTGTTTTCATCTGATAAAATCTTCAGCTGAGGCCTATGCAATGTTACAGAAAATCTATGGAGAGTGTGTTGTTCCCTATAACACACCTCGAAGATGCTTTAAAATGTTCAAGTACGAGAGGCAATCAATTTCAAAGGAACGTGGGCCCGTAATGAGAATGAGTAATGGTATGTTGTTAAAAAAAAGCATGATAATTTTTATTGAATAGCCCTGGTATCTACGCCGGGTTCATTTTATCGTTACACAGTTAAGCGTACGAAAGACTATTAGTAGTCATGAAACTTCTGCACTATTATAAATACCAAGATAAATTCAATATGAATCATTACATGAACATCTTCGTTAACGTTTATTGTTAAAAGATGCAAATGTAGTGAACATAAAACCTTAAATTATTGTTAATAGTGGGCAGTTTAATTGCATAGTGTCAGTGCATATATGGAGCATTGACAGGAACCTAAACTGGAAAAGTACAACAGTATTTGGTCACGCATTACTGAAGAAATTGGAGGCAAGGACTTGGATCTGCCAGCAGCAATTATGCCGTTATCCACTACAACTAAGCTGTAAGGAAATCTTTCACATTTTTTTCTACCTTTTCCAAACGAATGCCAAGGAGTCATTCGACACTCTCAACTTCTTTTTCGGTTACTAAATGCAATTCAAGTGCTCTGCAGTGGCGCCCCGAATGACATAAGGCAGAAGTGAAGCCATCATCTCGAGTATTCGTAAAAACAGATCAAAGCAAACATCACTTCCACACATGGTATGGCATGCTGGCTTGTGAAAGTAATTTTAATACGCATCACCACTGAGTTTCACAGGAGGCAGGGGGATATCTAACTAATGACTAATTATTTTGCAGTTTAGTATGTCTCTATTACTTGTATACAATGCTAAGAAAATCACATTTGAAGCAGGCCATGCAGAAAGGTATATGTTCAAAATTTTGCAAAATAAGTTAAAGCCATGATTTGCGTTACTGTGTAGGAAGGTTACACTTTACAGGAAAATATAACAGTGCAGGAAGGGTAGATACATTATTTAAACATTAATAATTTATGCGTAGTTTATGTTGTTGGCACTACTGAAATGTATTATGTTAAACACTATGTTTTATCACAACTCCATTGTTGACTGTTAGTAACTGCTTTTAAGCAGATTAATACTCATTGTCGGTCCTCCTGAAAGAATAAAGTATATTTTGATTGATTGCAGTGAAACTTTAACCTATTAATAATGTCATATGACGAAGAAATTCCAACAAGGAAATTGAAAATCTAATCCAGAAACAGGGGGGAAAAAAAGTGTCTTAAGAGTGCCAAAGTTAAAAGTGGAAGTTTTGCTATTATGAAAAGACAAACTATTCCGGAAAGGAAAACTGACATTTCAAATACTGTTCATTAATTTCCCTATGTTTATTATTTTCGATTTCCCTTAAGTCTTATTAGCTGTTACTACCTCGTCTTATACTTCTCAATCGATTTGTTATACTTCTACATACCGTGCAAATTTAAATTCCTTCATTTTTCTGCAAAATGCGCCATCGCGTCTATGTATTTCATTACTCCCCCACCAGGGCGGCTCTTAACATCGCTTTCTTACGTTCATTCGCTATTTTTCAGAATCACCAACTATTACAAAATATTACTATAGGGAGGAACAAGGGAATTCCTTCGTGTCATTGTATTCAATCGAGGCTGCGAATGAAATTGATTGAGTGAAACTCGTTAATTTAACCTAGGGGCTACATTTTAACATTGTGGTTGTTTCGCTTGCGTTAAAGTTTTACGGGGGCCCCTTAGTAGTGAGTATCTGTTACGTTACGTTAGGATAAGTTTAATGTTTGCTAAGTTTGCTAAGAATTACTTTCAATATATATACAGACATCTTTTCGCACATTTCACCTGCGCTGCAATCTTACTGTGACAGGAAGCCACCTCTATCATCAAACACCTTCCTGCTGCTGAATGCTATAAATTAAATTTCTTTATAGGGTGTTCGGCGAGTGGATTAACAGCTTCTGGCGAACTCACATCTTCTAACTTCTACATCATTTAATGTGAGTTTTGCAACCTTCCGTTCACTTTTTAATATTATTGGGCGATCATAGATGTTTTATCAATATATACTTCAACAATTTATATTTTCTTCTAAAATGAAAGAAAACGTTATGTTTTCAAAGTAACAGACTTCACGAGCACCCTTTAACTTGGCTCACAAGCAAGGAATGGTACCGATCTTCCAACATCCTAAGCTTACAGTGGCAATATAACAATAGAGAAGAAGAAAATGGGCAACATAAAGATTCTGCTTATATATACCGAGGGTGCCAAAAAGTATATATACTTTCACAGTAGATATCTATTTAATATATTTCAAAGTTGTACCGAAAAACAACAGTAATGTATGATGTTCTGTAAACGGATGTGACTCACATACATCATGATAGCGTTGCTATGTGACAGGTAAATCAACAATGAACAAATGAAGCCCAGATTATCGTATGATGTTCTGTAAACAGATGTGACTCACATTACGTTATGATAGAGCTATTATGTGACAGATAAATCAACGATGAAGAAATGAAGTCAAGATTATCATATGATGTTCTGTAAACAGATGTAACTCACATTACGTTATGCTAGCGTTGCTACAACAAAATGGAGCCAATATTATCGTTTGAACAGCGGAAAGATATTTTAAAGTGGTATTGGAAAACCGAGAATGTTGTTGAAGTTCAAAGACAATAGAGACGTGTGTACCGCTTTCTCCGGATCTAATACCGTTGAACTTCTACGTATGGGGAACTCTTAAGGATGTTGTATACCGTAGAAAACCAGCTACACTGGCAGCACTTCGGGAAGAAATTGAAACGGCATGTGCTGCAATCTCTGAGGACACTTTCGCAAACTTTGCTCAATCAGTAGTTCAACGTACTCAGAAGTGTATCGAAGCCGATGGTGGGCATTTTGAGCAACTGTTGTAAAAGTCTAAGATGATTAATTTTCTGTTTGTGTGAATTCAGTTTTGTTATGTTAACACAGTTTTTTCTTTGCTTGAAGTGTGTATACATTTTTTGGTACCCTCCCTTTGTATGACTTCGGGAGGAAATCTCTAAGGAAACTCAAGCAAGATACCCATGAGGACTGAAATAAACTGCATTTTGTGTCAAGTTTTCTATTTACATATTATTAGGGAAGTTGGTAGAGCAAAGTCCCTGTGTTTTCTTTATTTTACTTTCTTCCATTAATTAAACTTTATACCTACTGTACATAATATTCCATTTATTCTAAAGACAATAACTTAATTTATTTCTTAAATAAATACTCATAACGATATTATTGTAATATAGTTAATCACAATAAAATATAATGCAAAATGATGCATACTTTTATATTTATTTATTTTATATCTGATCATAAAAATATATTTTTCATAAGAAGGTTAAAATGTTACTAACTTATATGTGGGAACAATCTTTATTGTTAACTACAACATTTGAACAAAATTTAGTTTTCTTTTTGTTTTCTTTTTTGCTTTTTGTTTCTGCTGTAAAATTTGAAAATAGTAACAGGCACCCTTTCTGCATAGGGTGCTTCAATACTACCAGGATTTAGCTATAAACCTTGTCCGCACTGCATTTCTTAAAACATGTTTAAAATCGTCTTAAATTACCAAATAAGCTGGAATATTGTCATCCTCCTCGTCATTTCCTTTACATTACGAAAGCCCCTCTTATGCTAATTTCGCGAGCTATTTGGTTGGTGAACTTTCAAGATTTGCAGAAATTGCTTCTAGTTTTCCCTCCATTTTCTTTTTTGTTTTGCACTGAACCTTGCAGCCCTGGAAGGAGACAACTGTTAAAGATGAATAGGAGCGGATTTATTTAGTTAAGATGTAATGCATTTATGATAAACTTGACCCAAAAGATAAAAATATAACCTTAATAGTGTAACGCTTTATTAAACTTCTTGTTCTAATTGCTTACTATTCATTTCATCAGGGATATTTTCCCACGCTTTTAAATACATCAGATTATACCAACTGTGAGTAAAAAATAAACTTATTTACGAACTCACTTTAACATCTCAGGCCATCAGCGTCAAATTCAATTCAGGGCGTAAAGGGCTTATGAATGTTGCTCTGAGATTCTTTTACGTGCCATAAATCTATTACACGGGATCCACTGTTTTACTTCTCTTCCGAAGGAAGCCATACTTAGGATTTTTAAG